>SNQJ01S0018472.1:121411-144469 GCA_010110895.2 Picea sitchensis | reverse complement strand
GCATATAATCATTGCAATTGACTACCTTACAAGGTGAGATGAAGCGCAACCAGTTTGGGATTGCTCTGCGGATACAATAGCCAGGTTTATCTTTGAACATATCATAGCTCAGTTCGGGTGCCCTTGGAATCTGACCAGTGACCAAGGAGCTCATTTTATCAACCAGACTATATCTGCCCTCACTCGCGAGTTCCTCATTCAAAATCACAAGAGAATCCCCTACCATCCACATGTTAATGGAACAATTGAGGTGTTCAATAATATTTTGGAAAGGGGCTTGACTAAGGTCTATTGCACAAACTGGGAGGATTGGGATGAGAGAGTCTCTATTGTATTATGGGCGTACATAACCACTACTAAGAAACTACACAAGTATACTTCGTTCCAACTGGTTTATGCTAGAAAAACTATTGTTCCTGTCGAGTTTATCACACCCAGCCTATACATTGCGCAAGTCACTCATATGATAGACGACAAATCAGTTGCAGAAAGGGTAGCTGAGTTATTTGAGCTGGATGAAGCACGATTCCTCACATATTTTCATCAGACCGTTCAAAAATCTTGCTAGAAGGCTTGGCATGATCGACACATCAAACACAAATCATTTGCACAAGGAAATAAGGTTCTCTTGTACAATAGTAAATACCAGAACCGTCCTGGTAAATTTCAGATGCATTGGCTTGGACCGCTTATTGTTGCGGAGGTACGCGAATTTGGAACAATCATACTTGTGTAGCTCAATGGTATCCTTTATCCTGGTTGGGTGAATGGTGCACGGCTAAAACCTTACATATTCTCTCAATGAGAATTGTTGTGCAGCTCTCCTATGTTGGGAGTGGCAATAGTAGGTAGGATTTTCAATTACCTTGTTGTTTTCCTGTGTTGTTGATCATGCAATGATGTGTCCAGTTGTCAGTCGTTTTCAAATTATCCCACCCAGAAAAAACCTTTGTGGTCAGGGAGGTCTTGCTCATGTCTACTCGTCATTACCATCGCCTTAAGCTAAAATTTTGTGCCCACGCGCTATCACATGGGTCGTTAAAAGTCGTTAGTACTATTATTGACTCGTTCATTGCTATCGGCCGCAGTCAATTTTAATTTTACCAGATGTCCACCCTTTTCTGATTCACTACCGGTGAATTTATTATTTTCTCGATTTTTCCTGACGTCCTGTCATCCACTTTCCACCAATGTGTTTAATTTCACAAACCCCTTCGCAGATTTCGCTGCGGTAACGGATATTTCCAACGTTAATGTTATTTCTTAATAACCTATGAAATTCAATTCATGTTGTCACATCACCTTTTGCTTAGCATCTATAAACATCTCAATGGCCCAATGGGTAAGGTTACTCGGTTTTCTTTGTGCAAAGTTAATACTCAGTCCTGGAGCCCCCTCTACAACATGTGAACTCATCCCCATGAATTCATACCCCTATATGTTTCGTTTATCACCGAGACCACGCCAGGATGGTTCGCCCTGTTGGTAAGGGTTCGGTCCCCAATGCACAGTTCTTTACATCGGTGAGCTACAAAGTGTATTCACCTCTTCTAGTTAGTTAACGACTCAGTTGGTCTACTAGAGCATCACACTAAACCATTGGAGGACCTCCGAGCCCAAATTTGATAGATGAAACAGGATGTGAATTTGATCACCAATCCCATTGAGTAGAGTGCTAAATTTGCAGAAATCTAACAAGTCGATGAACATCTGGATGCCTTGTATGACACCAATCAGGCTGCCAAGAAGGAACTATGTGAGTTCAAGCCAACAATCCAAGACACCTACGTCAAGATCCAACAACTTGACACAGTGGCAGAATCTGAATGGAAAACATTGATGGACATGAAGCCCCCAGTCCTAGATTCCAACGCAGCACAAGGATTTGTTGCGGGAGCATTGATCCTACTACACAAGTGGAAAGATCGTTTCGATCAGTATGATAGTTTCATGTAGTAGGCAATCCAAGTCATCCCTGAATTGGACCCTCTGTTTGAGGGAGGCCAAAGTGAAGATATGAAGACTTGACTTGGGATGAGTCAAGGTTTGTGATCGAGGCCTATTGCACCCTCTGTTTTTGGAGAAGACTCGATTTTGCAAAAATATCATAGTATTGCGGGAAAAGAAGAGAAAACTAGCGGAAGGATACAACTAGCAGAAAATAGAAAAATGTAGCAGAAATCCAACTGAAAGTGATGCGTCAAAATGCCATCACGGAAAGCAAACATGAGCCAGTTGGACAGAACAGTGGGAGAAGCCGGAACATTCGAGAGAATGCCAGAAGAAGGCGGAATCAAGAAAGCACAACACCAGAATGAAGAAAGAAAGATGTCCACAGAAAAACCCGATAGCGTGGATTTATGTAATGGGTTGGGATTAAGTTAGTTGAGGATTAGTCAGTTGATGAGTCATTCTAGGTTTTACTGTGAATCGTTATCATTCTTGTGAATTGTTTTTCTTTCTAGCTCTCGATTGTTGTATTGATTTCAGAGTTACGAATACTATAAACGCTTGTTGTGATCATGTTAGCTGCGGGAAAACCATGTACTGATTTTATAGTTGATATGCTCTTCTTTGTACAAGATGGAAATGGAACTCGGTATCAAATGTTATGAAATGATATGAATATAAGAGATGATTGGACCCCTAGAATTTGGATAAATGGTGTATGTATCTTGATGAACTATGTATGCTTATTTTGCGCAAGTCTCTGTTATGAATCTTGGATCTCTTCATTGCATACATGCCATTGTTGATCTATTTGATTACTTCACTTTTCATAGATTTGTTCATGTATGAAGTAGGCATCATTGTACGTGTTATGTAACTCCGTTTAGACTGTGTCTGCCATGTTTACCATCCCAACCCCATGATCAATTAGTTGGGTTGTGTTCTTCCCACCACTGCATTCTCTTCAACCTTTCTCCATTTCAAATAAGTCTTTGTAGTGCTTCGGGTGAGAACTCCTTCCCTTGCGGAAGGTTGAATATGCCAGCGCTCTAGACTACAACAGTGCCTTTGTTGGCAAACTCTGAGAACCCTAGTCTCCGATCATGCACCAACAAAGCTCGTAGAGCACTTCTTGTAAAATCGTTGGGACTAACTCCACCACATAGCAACTCGGCTTTCCCTTGTGCACCCACTGGTGTTGTCAGACTGACATCCGTCAAAGTTGAAATTTTATGTTCTTCGGGCTTATTGACATTTTCCTGGACATTGAACCTTCTATTTCTGATTTTTTTTATTTATTCATGTATTGATGGTGTACTATCTAAGAGTTGGAGGCAGCAATGATGATGTCTCATACTATGTATGACAGCTCGAAATCAAATGGAACAGCAGTAGCAAGACTCTAGGTTTGCATATCAGGTTTGATATTTTACATTGTTTCATATTAAATAAATGTTGTCACTGGGACGACAATCTTTAGAGGACTATTACGGATAAGTATTATTGCTTAGTAACACTTAAATATTGTTGGTATGATGATCATTATTGTTTAATACTAATGATGCACTTTTTTGCAAGCTAAATTAATCTCTTCCCTATCCTAGTAACCCCATGAACAAGGTCAAATTCCATGGAGGTTACCATGGAGATGTTCTTGTTTTGTTCTTGTTCCGGACAGGTTACTGTGGAGGAATGATTGGTCGCAACACTAGAAAAGTGGTGTTCTTGTCTTTTGTTATTGTTCTTGTTACGGGTAGGTTACCATGGAGGAATGATTGGTCACAACACTAGAGGAGTGTTGTTCTTGTCCTTGTTCTTGTTCTTGTTTCGGGCAAGTCACGGGTCATAGCTCTGAGAGGGAGCTATAGTGATAGTTGCAGGTGGAAAATTTTCAAAAGGTCTTTGGTTTGAGACATGGAGCATATTGTCTAGATATGACAGTATACATCCATGCACTGAAGGAGAAGAGGACGAAGTTAGAACCTTCTGGAAAGAATGGCATTTTTTGTGGGATACAGAAATTCTCATATGGAGATCTATAGTGAGGAGAAGGAGGCTCCAAAGGATGAGGGTACAAATCCCTCTAATCCAATTGTTCATCCTTCAGACTATCAGGAGGAGTTAAAGGAGTTGGTACAGCCAGCAGAGCTAATGGATCTACCTATAGATGTTTCTATGACCAGGAAGAGGCCGACATGGCTTCATGACACTTTTCAAGATGCAAAGAGGCATGCAACTCCTAGTGGTACTTCCAGGGAGTGCAAACGACCTCAAAGGTTCTCGAGTTATATGGAATTGATCAATCACAACATTGATTCTAAACCTTCCAGTTGTGAGGAGGATCAGGTGGCTCCACCAATGGTGAGGTAGGTGTCTCCACCAGTGGTGAGGCAGGTGACCCCACTAAGTACCAGCTCAGAAGGAGCCAGAGTTCAGAGTGAATCATCTCTCAAGATCCATTAGGGAGGAGAAGCCTCCTAGGAAAGTTCATAGGAGATCAGACTTCAGAGGAGGTTAGCATATGGATAGGGAGCAGATGGCTCCAGATATTGCAAAAACTCAGAGGTATTCAAGTTTCAGAGGGATCATGCAGACTCGGAGTGAGCTTGATCTCATAGAGAGTCAGTTGACTCAGAGGGAGAGTCGATCATTCAGATGGAGTTCCCCCTCAGGTTTAGGTGGGAGAGAGACATCTTCCAAGACTGACAAACATATGTCTCGAGTTGAGAAGGCCATACAGAATCTTCAGAGACAGGAGTCTTATAGGAGATGTGAGACCTCCTGGGAGGATTCCCTTGTTTCAGTAGGGTTTGCCTCAGTGACAGAGGGAGTTGGCATCAGAGTTTGAGGTGGAGGATCCTTGCGAGATGTACACTTTCTTGATATTAGAGGTGTGACAGAGATCAGATGATATCTTCCTTAGTCAAAGAATACTGATGAGGTCCAATATGATGGACTGCAATTCCATGGCTATACCGATGGAGACAAATCTGAAGAAGTTGAGCGATTCTGCTTCATATTCATATTTGGTGGATCCCACGATGTACAGGAAGTGGATTGGATCCTTGATGTGCTTAGTTAATAACATGCCAAATATTTTCTTTGCAGAGAGCACCCTGAGCCAGTATTTGGTTGAAGCCAAGGCAGTTCCATTGGGTTGCATTTTCTTTAGTGCAGAGCACCCCTGTTTGATTTATTGAAGCCAAGGCGCTCCACACAGAAGCACTTAAGGTGTCGGCATGGTATGCTTGGATATGATCATCTCGGTGAAGTGAGGTTGCTGTGGATATGTTGCATTATGATTGGGGCGGTGGAGTACAATAGAGACGTAAATATAACCTTTAAAAGCCTTAGCTTAATCACACATTCCTATATGCATACGCTCTAGAGAATCACTACAAACAAAGAGTATATTAAAAAGTCATGAAGTAAGTGTGTCTTTGGAAGCTTCTTATAGGACTTCATCTGAGACATGGTGCAGAAGGAAGTGGTGAAGCTTCAACACATATCCACAGATGAGAAAATAGTGGGCATTCTCACCAAGCCTGTGTCTAGAGCGAAGTTTGTTTACTTCAGGGACAAGCTTGGCATGATGCAGAATGTTTCCCTCGCTGAGGGGGAGTGTTGATGTTTGAGTAGCATCGGGCATACATTCTCTCAGGATTGACCATGGTGATTTGACTAGTGGAGAATGGCCTAGGTGCAGTCTTTGAAGGACAGAAGACTCGAGGTGTTGATGGTTCTCCGAGAGGAATTATCGGGCAGACATTCAATCACAGGTGCGTACCAGTGGTGAATGGCCTAGGCGCGGTCTTCAAAGAACATAAGGCTCGAGGTGCTAGTGTTCCTCGAGTGTGTGGTTGCATCGGACGTCATTATCCCAGGATTGGTAGTTTAACCAATGGAGAACGATAGATTTACTTACATGGGTTCACCTATAAGTGAAACTCACTCACAAGGGTGTACTTGTGCTGGTGAGTGGCCCAGGTAAGCATCGGGCAAACCTTCTCCCATATATGACCTAGGGAGAAGGATACATTTACTTCCGGGGTAAATGGGCCCAGGCATAGTCCTTACTTACAAGAGTTTACATGTGGACTCGAGGTGCTTCCACATGTCAGATAGCATCAAACGTCATTCTCCTAGGATTGGTAGTTTAACCAGTGGAGAATGGCATATTCACTCACAGGGGTTTACCTGTGGTGACATTCACTCACAAGGGTGTACTTGTGGAGGTGAATGGTCTAGGTGTGGTCTTCATTGAGACCCGAGGTGCTAGACACAGTTGTGTGGAGATGGATCATCAACATGGCTCATGAAGAAAAAATTTCTATGACAGAAGAAATCCAAGTATGGAGAACGTCTCCCTCGTTGAGAGGGAGTGTTGAAGTTTTGCAACTTCAGGAAGTCGTTCTCCATAAGAAAATACAAAGAAAACCATTTAAGAATCCAGAAAGAACAAGAAAAAAATAGAAGATCAAGTTGGCTCCATTGAAGCATTGAAGAAACACTTGTAAAAGCAACAAAAGAAATAAAATAAAGTTAAAAGATAAAAATGACAAGTCGGCCATGTCAGTAAAATAAGGTGACTTGACTAGTATAAATAAAGGCAAGTTCATTTCATTATTACACATTTCATCAGCTCTCATCTTCTAGTGCGCATTGACCGGTTGCTTCGTGCCAATTGCCAGTTGCAGTGCTAGTTGTCAGTTGCCAGTTGTAGTTACCAGTTTGTTTATCTCTATCTAGTGGTTTGCCATCTTTGAGGGATATTCCTCATACTAGGGCGAACTTATCTTGTGTTGGGTTTCTTCATATTTCTCGTGATGTATTTGTAAACTTGGATTAAATGTATTCTAGAGAAAAGTTTGTTGGGTTTTTCTCTAAAGTTCGGGTTTTCCTGGGATAAATCTTGTGTCTATTGTGCATCATTATCTCTTTGTGATTATGTTATTTATGTTGCAGTTTTAATTCAATTGAAATTTTCAGTGTGTAATTATTCTATGATAATAGTGGCATTTAAATCTATTTGAAATCATAAGGTAATAATTATGAGATCTGGAAATTAGAAAAATCAACAATTTTGGCATCTTTGTCAAGGATAAATTCCATTTCCTGAAGTCATTCTTTCATGAAGGTTTTTTTTTAAATATCTTGTTTTCATTTGGCAACTCCACGAAGGGAAGAATCCCTTTCCTTTGCAAATTTTTAAGACTTTTTGTTTGTATGGGTGAAGCATCCAACATTTTGAAGGTTCACCTTGTTGACTCCACAACATTGGTATGAGGTATGAAAACTATGTATTTTTGTATTTGAATATTTAGAAGTGGAGTCATGGAATTGAATCCATGATTGGATGAGTTCTATGCTCCATTTGATCTCTTGGGCATTCTGGGATTTCCAAATGAGGGTTATAATTCAGATTGGGTTCATTTTATTGGGATATTCCATGGGTGTTCTGATTTAGCTATATTGTATGTTACATCTTTAATGAAAGTTATGGCATATTTTAATGTTGTTCATGAGAATGTTATGATGATGACTTTCCCATGTACTTTGGAGGATGAGGTATTAGAATTGTATGAAATTCTCGGTAGAAAATGAATATCTTCACTTGCATATTTTATTAGAATATTTGTAAGCATTGGGATCCTCACTAAGAAGAAGGCAAGTAACATGAGGAGAGTTTTGAGGACCTTATGGCAGCCCTAAGTGAAGAAGACAGACATTGTTAAAGCATCCACCACATCCCCGTAGAAGAGCAAGCATATGAAGAGACACCATGTGGTCTCATCGAGGATTCTTTTTCAGACATACATGAAGAAGATAATGTTGATGAAGCATCCATTTCATCCACTCGATAAGACAAAGGTTTGGTATGCTATGGTTATTTTTAGAATTCTGATTTTGATGGTGCATTTTTTTTAAGAAGTTTAATATTGAAACAAACCCTCACAAGAAGAAGAATGTGTACATCTATTTAAGGGCATCCGAGAGTGAGGAAAGTGCAGATTTGTTGGCCTTTGGACAGCCTTATGTGGTGGATGAGTTGACTGAAAAAGTGACAAATTCAGAAATTTTTATCATTTTTCTTCTATGTATATTGCAAGTTTATTTCAGTCCTTCAGGGAAGTTTATGACCATCAAAATTCAAATAATTATGGATCTATCACTATTTTCAATTATTTTCTATCACAAATAATTCAAAAAAATTGCAGATTTTGGATGATAAAAATGCAAAAAAATTATGTATCTATATTTTATATTTGTGTGTTTTCATGTGAGAATGTGACTACAAAGTGTGTTTTTATTGCTGGAAATTGTTTGGAACAACAAAATATTCAATTTATATTTTATGATAGTAATTTCCAATGATCCAAAAGTCGGCAGCAAGCCCTATCTCATAAACTAAAATGTATTTCTAAATCTGAAAATGTGTTTTCTCCTCCATCCTCACGCTTGGTAGAAGACATTTTATTGTTGAAGCAGTCTACATCCTCAATGCTTGAAGGTGTGATTGGTGTTTTTCCTGCATATTTTATTTTGGAGAGGCACATGGTTGATGATGGACTGCCATATACCTTTTCTAGACTATATTTCAGCCCTCTTCATCATTGGATTGAGTTAGCATGTTCTTGAACATGTCTTCTTATTGTAGATTTTTGTATTGGTTACCATGCATGTCATACAATTTCAATTTCCAGCCATGTTTTCATGGAGATTCCGGCATGCATTCATGTAACTTTTGGTGTAACTTTATTTTGGTTTTTCACCAAACACAAGGGAAGAGTTCATGGCATTCATGTGATTCTAGCTTGGTTACATTGGTTAATTGATTTCACATAGCATCTTGTTTCATCTTAAGAATATAGTAGGATGAATAAGCTCAACAGTCATGTGAGAGTTATGTTTCTTTTCATGCTATTTTTAGCATTGTTTACTTGTGTCTTTTTTTGTAAGCCAATTTTGAGCTATTGTTATTGGACTAATGGACATTGGATGTGATGTTTGTGAATGTTGATATATATCTATCCTGCCACGTGGCCTTGCCTCTTCTTTCTTTTTAACAGGGGAAACCGAAGATTTATGGGGTTCTCATGCACTCCCAAAAAAAGTGCATGTCCCCAAGTTGGAGCCGAACGCTACACCTCATTGTGTGAGGTTCCACTTGTGATTTTCAATCACATTGGTGGAGTTTGTTGTTGGTACTTCGAAGCTTTTGGATGGACTTTGAGGGGTACATCTTCATGGAGCCTCTTCCCCTCTTAATAGTGGACTTTAATGATGGTCATTAGTGGAGGAGACTTACTTCTCCTTGTTGGATGATCATGCTTCATGGCATATTGTTGGTGCTTCTCTCACATTTGCATGGATTATCCTCTTAGTACAGATTTAACGATTATGCCACCTCATCGTGGTGTTGTCTTAGTATACTTGTTTATTTGGAGAGTGCTACACTGTATTCATGTATGATGGTTCTAGCCCTCCAAAGGGTTAGATGTTGGTGATGTGAGGTAGTGGCATCACGTTAATCCTGGAGCATCCTAGTGATTATGCATCATGGTGTTATGATATTGGTTTGTCACAAGGAGGGGTTGTTCTACATGGTCTTTTTGGTTGAGTGTGTGGTGGGGAGATATTAGATGTTGATGGGGCAATCACTTTTCTTATGTTTCCTTATGGTGTTGATGTGATGTGATGATGCATTTTGCCTTTGTGGGATGTCCTTAGGTGATATAGCATTGTAACATTTCCAGACATCATCTAGGGGGGTTATGTATTGGATGATATCAGTACCCTTGTAGATGCATTATTTCCTAAGTTAGAGTTAGAGGTGGGGGGGGCAGTGAGGTTCGGGCACTACATGTGTTTCTTTGGTGATCTATCTTTTTCTAAAGATGGATGATGTGTTATTGATGTATTAATCCCTTGATGGTGGTACATCCTAGGTTCAAGCCTAAGTTGAGCCTTATGTTTTATCTTGGTACCATGGTGAGGACTTTGCTAGGGAGAATAACTTCTTTGCATGGTACAACACTTTGATGGAGCACACCTCCTCATTGACACACATGTTCATGGTGATTTAATCATTCAAGGATTATTAGAGGTGGACTATTGTTATATTAGAGCACTAGCCTTTATGCACAAATATTGAGGATGATTTAACCATTCAAGTAACTTCTTGACCCTATTTTGACCACTTGGTTTCTTATTGATGAAGCACCCTACTTCATTTGGCATCTTTTCACACTTGGAGGGTTCTATTTGGAGGAAGCTTAGGCTTTTATGTGGAACGCTCCCTTCTTTGGCATGGATTTCAAGGCATGCATGCATTATTTTATTATTTTGGAGAGGATGGCACACTTACCTAGGGCACACCTCCTTGGGTTGGATGGGCATCACTATGATTTGACATATGGAGGAATATTTCATTTTATTATTGATGAGTGTAACTACCTTTGCATGCTTCTCTAGGTTGCCTTCCTCTTGTGCACATGGTTTGCGAAAATCAATCGATGGTCTTGGAAAACAAAACATGGTTTTGGCACATGTATTGATGAGGTTAACCAACGTTGGCACAACACCCTAGGGTGCACTTCAGATGGAGGATATTTTATATTTGTTGTTGGGTTGAGGATACTCCATTGCACACTCTTCAAGGGTGCATCGCTCCTAGGTACTTTGCCATCATTATTACATGGTTATTTCAGCTACACTCAACATTATGCAACCATAATTGGCAAAACAACTTTGATGGGTGAGATCTACATACATTATTATGTTATTGTTTGACTTGTCATGAAGTTAGTTGGAGAATAATATATATTGTAAGAGAGAGAAAAAACTCCCTCTACAAAGAAGAACATTCTCTCCATTTATAAGGGTTGGGAATTTGGGGATTTAGGAGTTATGTGTTAGGAAATGGGAAATGGGAATTTGGGCACTACATGTGTTTCTTTAGTGATCTATATTTTTCTAAGGTTGGATGATGTATTATTGATGTATTGATCCCTTGATGGTGTTGAACCCTAGGTTCAAGCCTAAGTTGAGCCTTATGTTTTATCTTGTTACCATGGTGGGATTTTGCTAGGGAGAACAACTTATTTGCATGGTACAACACGTTGATGGAGCACACCTCCTCATTGGCACACATGTTCATGATCATTTAATCATTCAAGGATTATTAGAGGTGGACTATGGTTATATTAGAGCACTATGCACACATGTTAAGAATGATTTAACCATTCAAGTGAGCCTCTTGACCCTATTTTGACTACTTGGTTTCTTGTTGATGAAGCACCCTACTTCATTTGGCATGTTTTCACACTGGGGGGTTCTATTTGGAGGAGGCTTAGGCTTTTATGTGGAACGCTCCCCTCTTTGGCACAAATTTCAAGGCATGCATGCATTATTTTATTATTTTGGAGAGGATGACACACTTTTCTAGGGCACGCCTCCTTCGGTTGGTTAGGCATCATTATTATTGGCATATGGAGGAAAATTTTGTTTGTGTATTGATGAGTGTAACTAACTTTGGATGCTTCTCTAAGTTGCCTTCTTCTTGTGCACGTGGTTTGGGAAAATCAATCGATGGTTTTGTCACATGTATCAACAAGGTTAACCAACATTGGCATAACATCTTTGGGTGCACTTCAAATGGAGGCTAGTTTATATTTGTCAGTGGATTCAAGGGGCTCCATTGCACACTCTTCTAGGGAACACCTCTCCTAGGTGCTTTCTCATCATTATTGCATGGTTATTTCAGCTACACTTGACATTATTTCAACTACATTGAAGATCACCCTCACCTCTTTGACTTGTCATTTATATTATTTTCTTTGGAGATTGTTACGAAGAATGTTTCTTAGGGAGTGTATTGCACATTGAGATGACAAGTGATTATTGTACGGGCCTTGCATGAACTTGGAGTTGGAGAGCTACATGTGCCACTTGTGCATATATGAACTTTGGTCTCATTTCTATTTTGGGGGCATAGTCTTGAAGGGCACACATATGAAGGAGCATATTATATTATTTCTTGAAGCCTTGGCATGGTCAAAATCCTAATTTGTTCCTTTCATCTTGAGCTTTTCTTTTTTGAGGCTATAACCACTCCATTAATTTATCGTTGTTTGATTTATTTAGTGGACTTGGTTGAGCACTCCCCTAGGAGGATTATTATATTATTATATGTATTCATGCATGTCCTTAGTGATGCGCTCCCATTCTTGAAGCTTTATCTTGCACATGATCTCATGTTTTTAATTGGAGCGAGCATAATTAAGAAAACAACTTTGATAGGTGAGATCTAACTACATTATTATACTATTGTTTGACTTGTCATGAAGATAGTTGGAGAATAATATATATTGTAAGAAATAAAAAAACTCCATCTATAAAGAAGAGCTTTCTCTCCATTTATAAGGGTTGGGAACTTGGGGATTGAGGAGTTATCCCTTAAGCTACATTGTGCATCATATTGGCAAACGCAATGGAAGATGGGAAGTAATGATTCTATTGATGCAAGGCTTTATGATTGCAATATTTTCATATATTGTTTATCGTTGTAGAAAACCCGTGTAACTTGTTGTGAAGGCTTTGTAATGGAGTATCCACCATTTGGATAATGTAATGTGAAAATTCAATCCCTCTTATGTTCATTGTTGTTATGTTATGTTTGCACCTAACAAACTTAGTTGTTGCTTGAAATAATATAATATCACCTTCATAACTTTGTTTTAGAGTAGCACCCATAGCTCTCCAAGATTAATTTTCTGCAAGCCAAGGCTGATTTGTGGCATGTAATAGCAGCCCTCGTTTTCCTTAGACATTCATGCATTCGTCCTCTTAGATATATGCCTCTTTGACTCCATTTTGCCTAAGATTTGGTAGGAAGTAGTCTAAAGGTTTCCATCAACTTTTTGTTCTCATACCATTCATCTTTTCACCTATACTACACCCACTTGTTTTGTTAAAGCTTACTCTTCAAACATCACCTAGAACCTCCACTCCATAGCCTTAGTAATCCTACTTAGGGATACCCCCCTTGTGTTGGAAAAAACCCAACCTAAAGAAAGGAAGACCTACTTAGGTGATAGTGGGTAGTTTTCCTAAGTTACACAAAGCTAGTACTTTACTGCTTGGGACTTTACACTTTGCGGGTGCTAGTTTTTGTTGTAATAGTAAGCACTACCCACATGGCAACATCTCAATCATGCTAGGCTGTAGAAGAACCTTTCGGCATAATCACAAAAAACTCTCCTATGATTTAAATTTAATAATTTTAAATTTTAAATCTCTAGTCACATCCACCACTAGTGTACTTAATAGTCAACCACTAGTACGAGGTTCAAAATAAGCTATTTTGGACACCGTGTAACTTCATCACTAACAGAGACACCCCATGAGAAAATATGGAGGCAAGGAACACTCCAATGCATGTGGGAGAAATTTGAATATCTAATTTGGCACTATGTAAGTGCTACCTAACCCTAAAAGTTAAGGTACCAAAGACTAGCCCCTCTCCCCTATATTTGTGCAAATCTCTGAATAATTTGTCTCGAACAAGAAATTTTAGTGTACAACATTACAATCTCTTTGAAAGTTATAATCTTGTGTCACAAAACATGTGGCAACATTACAGCGGAAGACCAAGCCCAATTATTAAATGATTCAGTTTAGTTTCTCAAGAACTGAGATGGCAAATTACATCTCAAGAAAACAAAGCTGTGTAGAACACAATCAGTTCTATAGCTGTGCAAATCTCTGAATAGTAATGAGAATTTGTTTGGAACAGGAAATTTTAGTGTACAACATTACAATATCAATAAAAGTTGTATCTTGTGTCACAAAACATGTGGCAACATTACAACAGAAGAAGACTAAACCCAATATAAAAATGATCAGTTCAATATCTCATGAACTGATGGCAAATTATGCCCCAAGAAAACAAAATTGTGTTAAATACAATCAGTTCTGTAGCTGTGCAAATCTTTGAATAATAATGGGAATTTGTCTGAAACGACAAATTTTAGTGTACAACATTACAATATCATTAAAAGTTATAACTTGTGTCACAAAACCTGTGGCAACATTACAACAGGAGAAGACTAAACCCAATATAAAAAAAGATCAGTTCAATATCTCATGAACTGATGGCAAATTACGCCACAAGAAAACAAAGTTGTGTGAAACCCGATTAGTTCTATATCTGAGAAGGGGCAATAAGGCCAGCCCCATATGTCAAGTGGAAAAGATGGCTGGATGACAATATAAAAAGAACACTGCATCCTGAGACGGCCGTCAAAGAGAAAGGAGTATAAGGGACCAAATTTGTATTAACATCACTAGAACCACAGATGTCTAACCATGAACACAGCTTGTGAATGTTAGCAGCTACTCAATCGACCATGAGTGTCACTAACTCTACTATTTGTTTGCCGCCTGGGTACTCCAATTTCACATGCATTGACCTTTGCAGCAAACCTCAGACTACACAATGACTCACCAAATGATTTATTATCCGGGGAAATGTTAACAAACATAAGTGTTTTGGAATCCCCTCCAAGGCATGGCTGCATGTTGACAAGACCCATTAGAAATGATACATACATAATAACATTAAACCAACAAGCATTGGTTATGACTGTAAAAGGCACAGCTATTACCTGAAGTAAATATGTTAATTTTGAATTTCTGTAAGGTATGTGCTGCTCCTTATTGGCTATGGCCATAATGACATCCCCTAAGCTTGACAAGCTTTTATTAATGGCCTGCAAAAATCACATATAACATTCGTTAATAAAGCATTGATTCAAATTTCCTGTGCTTCGTTTAATCAATGACGTAGTCAAAAAGCTCACAGACAAACTTCCAAAACATTTTGACAGTGAGATGCTTAAAAACCTGTGTTTCCTTCAGGCGTTCACCAGTCGCTCCACTCCTTGATAGGCGTTCACTACCAGCTAAATCAACAAGGTTAAGCACTCCATGAACATGCTGCTCAGTGTTCTGCAAAAAAAATGCATTAATACCTTGCATAAACCATTGTTTCTTACTTACATGAAAAGGAATTCACTTCTAAATATTCATATCCTACAACATAGAAAATGGCCTTTAATATCTATTTACCTCGTTTACACCAGCAATTCGAAGTGTGAAAACACAATGACTTCGGGAAGATTGTTCATTCATGGCAGTCTTTCCTACTGTCCTGTAATTGATAAATGGAAAAAATATGCCATAGTAAACTTGGAAACATTAGCTCAACAATCAAGTCAGCAATAACTATTGTTAACCAAAAAACAACCTCATCAAGAAATTACTTGTACACCTCTTCTAAACAAACATATAAACTATGCAGATGGGAAACACTGGATTTCCCATGCAAATGGTTTTAAATCACTATTTGCGTAAAATTTAGAATAAGTGTAAATAGCATTCAAAACCACCTGCTTTGAGCTGCCTGTTTCAGAAGAGATGAAACCTCTTCCCAGCTTGTAACTTCAACAATCGTAAGATCTGAGACAGAGGTGTTCCCATTTGCATCATGTTTCACCACATGCTGCTTCCCAGCATCATGGGAATAGGTACGAGAATTGGCAAGATCCCGTATGGTCTCATTATAAATTTCCAACATGGATGCCTGTAAATTAAGAGTTCACGGGCAATGAGGAATAGACAGATCAAGGAATACTCCAATGCTAAACAAAACCGAAATTCACATGTCCTGTGAATTTTTGTAGGCTAGAAAATTCAAATATCTTCTAGGTAGCTGGAAACAGTTGGTGAAACAGAACGTTTTTGTTACCAAGTAACAAGATAAACATTAGAATTAAAAGCTAATATTTACCTGCATCTTATAATTCCAGCCTTGAGACCGAAGAGTTTGACTAGACTTAAATATCTGTTCCAGTGACCTTGGTATAAGACCCTTATGATGGGCCTCATCAGGCTGACCAAGCATAGTATATGTTTTCCCAGACCCTGTCTGTCCATATGCAAAGATACAGACCTGAAAATATAATAAAAAAACACTAAATGCGGTCAGCAAAAATGTGCTCTGCATACAATATTCAAACAGCAGAACAGATTGAATAGCTAAAACACAATATGCTGACTAATTAATAAGAAAAGAGATAAAATAGTATATTAAAGATTAGATTTTTAAGTTTTTCATTGGAAAGCTCTTGACATCTACATCACAATTAAAATGTCACTTTTTCACAAGAATAATTTTTACTAAGCCCTACAGGCTAGACATCTTTACCCCGAGAACCACACTACTAACAAATGAAAATTATGATAAAATAAAGATGCAAAAATAGTTGTTGATGAATATTGAAATGAAAACTTTAAACAATCAATAGACTTCATCACTACATATTAATAAATAAATACACCAGCCTACTTATCACTACAGAGAAGCGAATTCTGCTGAAAAGGCAAAAGCAATCAGAGGATAACAGTGTCTCACAATTCATGTGTTCTCGCTGCAAAGGGAACACATATATTGCTCAGCTCCCAAGAAGGTGGAGAACGGCATCCATAAACAATGTTCATCAATGGCATTCCTGAACAAAACTAGAACAAGCCATGCATCCACCGAGACAAAGCAGGGAAATGTCCACAAGAACATGAAGGGTTTTCAGGGAATGACCCCCACCACCATACACCCAACAAAAATTAAAATAATTAAAATAAGACAATTTTTTGCCAAAGAAATCCCTTCCCTAACAGAAAAGAAATGTAATCACATTCAGCAGAAATCAATGCTATCACAATCAGCCTAGTCACCAGTTTGAACAACTTTTGAGCCAAACTGGCCCAGACTCAGGGGAGTCAGCCCGACTCCACCAACCAGTCAAGCCATCAATGACTCGACTGGTTCTGACAAGTGGACAGGGCAGCCTACTCGAGGGCCTAGTCGGCCTTTAAAAACCAGTTAATTAAAAAAAAAAAAAAACCTAAACCCAACCTTATAAACAGCCCCCCTTTTTGCTTCACACACTTCCCATTGTCAGCACTTGCCTCCTCAAATTGGGTCATATGGAGAGTCCCCCATCCTCCTTTATAAAAGAATAATGCACCAAAAATAAATGCAAAGTGACCTCCAAAATATAATATCCCCCCACTCAAAAGAATAAAATACATTTATCCTACAGTGAAAAATATTCTCCCTTCTACAAAATCACTTTTTTAACTTTCACTTTCTGATTTAAAAAAACATACAAAATCACTTTTTTAACTTTCACTTTCTGATTTAAAAAAACAAATACCTCAACTCCAAACAACCTGAAATTTTGGTTGAAGATGCACACTTAAGTCCTCTTTCAATTCCCTTTGAGCATAACAATTGGTTGTTGACTCAGGGCAGTCAGAGCCTGACTCCACCAACCAGTAAAGTCATCAATGACTCAACTGGTTCTGACAGGTGGACAGGGCTGCCTACTCGAAGGCCTAGTCGGCCTTTAAAAATCCAAAAAAACCCTAAACCCAACCTTATAAACAGCCCCCCTTTTTGCTTCACACACTTACCATTGTCAGCACATGCCTCCTCAAATTGGGTCATATGGAGAGTCCCCCATCCTCCTTTATAAAAGAATGATGCACCAAAAATAAATGCAAAGTGACCTCCAAAATATACACACATCCCCTGCTCAAAAGATTAAAAGTACATTTAATATCCCACAGAGCCAATGTAGACATTCTTTTATGATGTATCATTGTTTCATCAACAAAATGAGTAGTTTTGAAAGGCCAATTTTCTGAGAGCATATCCCTCAATAATATATTGCTTAGAACTTCTACTGTGACATTTTTCTGGAAAGTTGTCAAATTGTCCTTCAAATGTGATTGGAGTGAACTCAATCAAATTGGGTCATATGGAGAGTCCCCCATCCTCCTTTATAAAAGAATAATGCACCAAAAATAAATGCAAAATGACCTCCAAAATATAATATCGCTCAAAAGATTAAAATACATTTATCCTGCAGAGCCACCACTTAATTTGATATTTCACACAATTAAAGGATGTCCCAACCCAATCTTGATAAATTTACCTTAGATCCACAGAACTGCTACAGATCCTATTTTCACTTCAACAATGCCCACATGAGCATCCACAACTGAATTGTTTTAACATGATACATGAACTCCACCACTATTTCACTCACTAATTCCTAAGAACTCAGTTTGTTAATTTAGCATATTTTGAGAGATGTAAGGGCCAAATGAGGCTTTTTAAGCTCTTTGGACAAATAGTTGTTAAGGTCTCATGACGTGGGACCTCAACTCATGTGGTACCTAGGGGGCACCCACTAACAACAATGTGATCCACAGCAGACCACTAAGGGTGTATAATAAATGACTTCTAAGGGACTTGGAGCCTACAAGCCCCTTTTTCCATGACAAGGTGGTCACCACTCTCCTCATGCACACATCACTATGAGGTTACAAAGCATCCACATGTAACCAAAGCTCTTGGTAAGGCATTATTTAATTAATGTGATAAATATAATAAACCCAATTCACTATTAATCACCCATCATAACTAAAGATAATCCTAAGAACCTCTCAAGGTAATATCAATACTAAATAGTGATATTTTTGCTCAAGTGAGACAAGTACAAATGAGGCTTAAGCCTCTTTATAAATAGTTGTTAAGGTCTCTTATGACGTGGACCCTAACCCAAGGTGTGGTACCTAGGGGGCACCCACTAACAACAATGTGATCCACAGCAGACCACTAAGGGTGTATAATAAATGACTTCTAAGGGACTTGGAGCCACAAGTCTACGTTAGCCAACATATCTCCAACATTATGAGCTAAAGTAATTCTTGCAATGGCATCCTAAGTTTGTCTTCTGATTAGAAGTGTATAAAATCCCTACAACTAAAGCCTTCCTAAACATCAAACATTAAAGTAAATAACATTAGCATAAAAAAAACTTGCAGTTGCATCATTTCCATCTTCACATGGTTGCACGCTATACATTTATAGGATTGTGCTTCCAATAGCTTTATTTTTTAAAAGGAGGGCACCCTTCTTCACTAACTCCAATAAGGTCTAGATTCACTGCCTAATTTAGAAAATGTTCCATAGTTTTAAAAGCCAATTGCAACCTAAGAATTTCAGCCTTTTCTTGCAAGGTTAATTCCATACATATTATAACTTTCTTTTTAGGGATGCACAAAAGGTATTGTTTCACCATCGTATACCAATCGAGTAAATACCACCATTTTTAGATTTGTTTTAGATTGGATTTTGTATTAAAGGGTGGGGGTGTTGGGGTGTTGTATGAGCCCTTTCCATATTCTGACAAAGTATTGGATGGCCATTGGTTTCCTAACCAATTCCCAGTTACATTCGCTTCTTGCTTCCACCAGTTGACTCAACTCCATTTCATCATCAAAACTTGAACAAAAATCAAAATAGGCCATTTTGTCATCAAAATAGAAAAAAACTTTGGACTTACAAAGAAAACTTGAAAAACAAACCCCAAAACATGGTATACAAATATTGATGAGCATCTGAGAGATGATGGGTTCAAAAGATGTCCAATGGTTGTAGAATCCTTTGAATTCAACTCTATATGTCAAAATCAAAGGTGACGACATTTTAGTTATTATGGCATATATTGAAAATCTAATTATTACAAATAATATAATCGCCATGATGGATGAGGTAAATGTTGAACTAGACAAAGCATTTGATATGGTAGATTGAAAATTGTTACATAATTGCTTGGGAATTGAAGTGTGGTAGAAAAAATATAGTATTTACATATAGATAAATAAGTATGCATAATGGTGGGCTGTCAGACTTCTCCAACTCCTTTAGAAACATGTCTAAAATTATCAATAGTTTAAAATTCAAAAATTGTGGATGAATATTGCAAGCAACTAGTGGCAACTTTTACTTTATTGTACTACTTGTTAAATTTTAGATCATGGTAAGCCGATTCTGCACTCAGAAAGAATAGCCTAAACCTAGATAGCTTAAAACTGAAAACCTCAATCAAAACAGCAATCTCTGAAAACAACAAACACAAACTGTTGGAAATTACAAACAGCAAATACACAGATCTGAGGTCTCAATCACATCTGTCTTCTACTGGAAAACTGAAAGGAAGAAGTACACTGCAATAGCTCAAAACTAAAACTCGCTAACCAATACAATGGTGCATCCTGCATCTCCTTTATAGGATAGGATGTAAGGGGAAATATGCTGAATGTAGACACATGCAGTGGTGCGCCCTCATGTATGGATAGATCTGCCCAGAACAGAACAAGAACACTAGAGTTAAGTAGCTACATGAACTCATGCACCCAACTCACCTATATAACTCTGCCCTCCCATAATAGACAGAATAGTCATGCATTGTGCCCTCACGCATGCACAACTCCCAAGACTAAGCGTGTCCCACCCATGCAGTGTGGCCTAATTCATGGAGAACCCTGTCATCTAATGATAACACATGCATGCAAGCTCCATGCACCCAACTCACCTATATAACTGTGCCCTCCCATAATAGACAGAAGACTCATGCATTGTGTCCTCATGCATGCACAACTCCCAAGACTAAGTGTGTCCCACCCATGCAGTGTGGCCTAATTCATAGAGAACCCTGCCATCTAAAGATACACGTACGTGCAAGCTCCATGCATGCACCCTCACTGACTGCCTACATAACTGCTACTGCACCTCCACTAGATCCCTCTACTGCATCTTAATCAATGCACCATCCTCATCACTGTAATCTGCACACTGTTGCACACAGATTGAGGCTAGAAAACTTTGATAGAATGAGCCATTGCTCAGCCCATGTCCATCGCCAAAAGTGGAGCATTGCAAAGCAACAAAAAGGATCTTAACATATGTAAAGGGAGCTTTCTATCATAATCTTGAATTTCTGAAGAATGACACTTTTAGTTTGGTGGATGGAACAAAGTCAGAGGTATGCTTTCAACTTAGTATCTAGTGTAATTTCCAGTGTTCCACAGGTGTTCCACGGGGACAGACCCTGAGCTTCCCACACCCCCGAGAGAGGGGATGCCTAGCAAAACATTTTGCAACACCCACCAATTTTGCAAAACTCGGCGAAACGCATAGTGAAACATTTCACCAATGTGCAGGACGCATATAGCAAAATGGGGGGGTTGTCGGCACCCCCTCACAAAAAGCGGGACTCCTAGGCATCCCCCCACGATTTTTTTCCAGAAAACCCTAAGGACAACAAGCAGCATAAGGGGCCTAGCCCACATGACAATTAAGTTGTCATAGTTTGCATGTGTAGTTTTCTGGTTCCTCTGTATTTTGTTGTATATGAAAACCTATTTCCATAGTATTGTCTTTATAGTCAAGTAGGAAGTTCTGGGTAAATAGTAAAGCTGTTGGCTTCAACCTTATTGTAAAAGAAGTCTTCATGTATATGGGGAAAACAGGGGAACTAGTAAACGTTGAAAAGAAGGTCAAACTTCAAAGCCCCTGCAGGTATTGAGAGATGTCCTCAATAAATATTCAGATATGATAAATCATATATCATAATAAAAATGGTGATTGATGAATTGTGATTCGTGTTTGTTTCATTTTACCATTTTGAATTTAGTATTTACACTACACAATGATGAACTTACATTGGATGATATGTTATGTTGGGATTTTTTTATATATAATTTTAGAGATGGGACCCCCTATATTAGGGACCCCGACATCCCCCCACCCCCCATGAATTTCCCTAAAATTTGGGGGTGTCTCCACATGTGCCCCACGTGTGTTTCCTAGTGTTTTAAAACTCGGACTCAGCCTCGAAATCATTCGATGGTCAACTCGGACTCGGATTGACTCGGACCGATCTCATTTCAATGACTCGGTTTACTAAATATTACATAAAATATTTAAATTTCAATGAAAAAAATTATATTTTAAAGATTCCAAAAAATTATTGAAACTTTGAAAGAAAGCATTATGAATAAATAGCAAGAACATTTAAATGACAAGCAATGTTCTACCATTGCTTATATTGGGATCCTCATCATTAGTATCACCCTTTGCCTCTACCTCGATCCTCTAGAGACATCAGTGAACACCTCCCAATTTTGATGAAACTACCTAATCGAAGCCTTATAATATGGTAGAAAAAGATTAACATGCCTAATCAATAATTTGGGTTTGAGTGAAAGGTACATTTTTGTTAGGGTCATGTTAGAGGAGTTCAACAATCAATACCACCAACATCAAGTACATAAAGGGCTTGGTGAAGTGATTAAATGCCAATCCCATACACTGATACGTGACAGAATCCAATGAAAATGTTGCAATCCCATGTTAGAGGAGTTCAACAATCAATACCACCAACATCAAGTACATAAAGGGCTTGGTGAAGTGATTAAATGCCAATCCCATACGCTCATACGTGATAGAATCCAATGAAAATGTTGCAATCCTACCAATCCTGAAATCCTGAAAACTGTTAAGTCTACTGGATTTTGAATGGGATATGAAATTCTACTTTCTCCATATGAAGTCTGATGAGGTTGGAACCACTCTCAAACACCCTGGAATAATTAATGGTAACGTTAAAAATTTAAGTAAAAGGATAAAAAGGAAAGATAAAGAAAATGTCAACTTTTATCATTAATTGCCAATTTTTTGTCAAACCCTTTTAAAGAAATATTTAATTTTGCAGATTGGTAGGGTCCAGTACCTACTCAGCAAGTAGGTACGGACTCGGCCGAATTGTACCGGTTTGGTACCAAACCGGCCAAGTCAAGCCTTGACTCGACCAATTCGGTAACCAGCCAACCAAGTCAAAAGGAGGGCTGAGTTAGTGCGGTTTGGGGTTGACTCGGCTGACTCAACCGAGTCCAAGTCCAAGTTGACCGAGTTTGAATACATTGTTTCCCCACTCCCGCACTCTTTCTGTAATGTCCCCATTTTGGGACATTATAACATTACAACATTTCAGAGTGTTATGCTTGCCCGAGTAGACAAATAGGGGTGACAGAGAGTTCGGGAGATATTGAGGGGTTTATTTGGGCCCAACTTGTATCGTTCATCATCAGGATCCATTCCGCACAGCTGGGCTTTGGTTTCGTTGCATTCCG
>SNQJ01S0018472.1:75847-87922 GCA_010110895.2 Picea sitchensis | reverse complement strand
AGGTAACACAATTATTTTTTCTCAAAACATAATAAACAATATATCAAAAATTTTACCTCGACTTTAATTACAACAAAAAGTGTTGAAAGTTGGTTAAAATTGAGCTAGACTTTTTTTTTAAGTAAATAACAATAAAGCTTTTACATCACAGTGCATAGAATTTTACATGCCAAAACTATTTTAAAGTCACGGTCAAACACCATATTGGTGTATGAGACCTTCTTGTTTGTGAGACAAGGGACCCCCTCCGCTCAATCATTTGACTACTAAATTCTACAAAGGTGTATATACCCTATCCTCCTCTGGATTTGAACAAACCACTAGCACGAGGGTCATTCTGAGATTAAGTCCAACAAACCATTAGCACGAGGGTCATTGAAAATAACATGAATTTATCTTCATGACAATGATGTCTAATCATATTGGTGTTCCTTCTGTCAATTGAACTGCTTTCTTACTTTTGTTGTCCCATGGGCACATAAGATAACATACTCTCTTACTATTGATGATGTCGAAGATTGGTTAGATAAAAAGGGCATTAAATCTTCTCGCCCCTTAATAGGGATTTGTGTATCCAAAACTTCATTTGAAATGGAAATCTTTCCAAGTTGGTGCATTGTTGGCCCTTGGGGGCTTTACCTCTTAGTTCTATGTATGTTTATAGCTTCTTCATGTGACACAAGTGGTAGGTCCCCACTACCATTGGCCATTGGGAATCCTATTACTATAAACATAGTCATAATTTGATGGTCATTGGCAAGCCTATTACTATAAACATAGTCATAATTTGATGGTCATTGGGAAGCTTATTAGTACAAACATTGTCATAAATTGGTGTTTTGTAGTGTCTATTTCAATATTATAACTCCTAAGCTTATCCAGTTTTTTTATTTATGATTCATTGTTCTTATACGAGATTGCTCGGGATGCTCTCATAATTCCATTTGAATCCTTGCATAAAAGTTTGACCTAAACCCATCTTCCATATATCAAGTTTGTGACATTGATATTGGTTGGAAAGCCTTAAGTTGTCAAACATAGTTAAAATAACGTTGCATTTCTCTGAGACAATGCTCATTCTTTCCAACTTGACATGTCTATTTGAATAATTGGAGTTGAATAATGAGTGAATGTAACATTATCCTTACAGCTTCTCCATAAATCTTGATATTAATGACATTATGGTTTCATGTGCACACTATTTTTTTAAACAATTTATTATAGTGTCAATTTCGTCTTCACAGAGTTGGGGAGTTCTCACATGCTTGCTACTCACCATTATTAACAATTAGATCCTTAATTATAAACTTTGATGGTGTCACAATCCAAACTTCAATGCTACTTCCAAACTCAAATTATGAACTAGTAGAATGAAGAACAAAGATTTATTAGGATTTGCATCATTCACTATTCCTTGTATTTATGTTGAAGGCATGTATATAGGGAGAGCTTTTGCCAAAAACTTGTCAGTCGGGAAAAACTTGTCAACCAAACCACCTTGTATCTATACACATCTAGTTGTCAAGCACACATGGGCTTCACCTTGCTAACCAATATCTATCTCGTTCATTCATAAAGGGGTTTTTTTAATTGTGAAAAATAAGGTCAATATATTGTAGGTATTGGGGGTATAAAAAGGGGTATCTAGTTGAAATAGGGATTTCTTTTATTAGAAAGATGTATTGGGAGGGGAGTTCAAAAAAAATATTTTGGGAGATATTTATCAATATCTTGTGAAATTAGGGGTACAAGCTTTAATATCCCACGAATGTAGGTGCTATGTCACAAGTTCACTGAGTGAAGACCCCATGGTCAAACATTTCACGCTCCACTGGTTTTGTCCATATTTTCATCTAGCTTTCATATTTAACATGAGTTCGAGCACGTCCAAATGATTTGTCCTATGTCGTTGGCATGAACGGTTGTCTCCCCTTTGCTAAGGGTCCCATCGAATTTTGCATGCACATAAACATTGTACTCTTCATTCACCACTTATATCATAGAATTTGGCAGGCGATATATTCAAAATATCTGTAATATTAGAATCCCCTACTTCTCTCAAGCACAAATATTGACAAAGAAATACTATATACAACTAGTGTTAAAATTACACATCTACTCTTCTTGTGAGTACAACACTGGGGCCTGAATTCGAGATGGAAAAATCAGAAAAGAAAAAGAATGTAATCACTTTAACATACATTTTGAGAATATATACCATATGCTATTGAAAATTCCAAGATTCTTCCAAGAGGCTACTCAAAGGACATTGAATATTATGGTTGAAGTAAAGATTTTGGTATAAATGTGAAATAGCTGTAGACATGAGAAAAGTTGCAATATTAGATACAAAGATGAAGAATGGTGAAACATACCAAACTAAAAACAACACTTGATAGCATCACTCTTGAACTGGTCGCTGACAAAGCTCAAGATCCCTTCCCACAACGGATTTCTATGAAGGAAACAGGGGGCCTCACCATTATTATTGTTTTCATAAACACTAGCATCAATAGACTTGTGAGGAAAATCTTCGTTGGTTTTAAGAAAATAGCCCTGGCTAGTAAGGCTTTTAAGCAACCTCGATAGACAATAATTGATCAAAGAATGTCGGTTGAAAAAAGTATCGCACCTCACTATGAAGCAACTTACTAGAACTTCATCATCTTCTTGTAAATGAAGAGTTCTATCCATAGGCCTAAAGATCTACTAAGGCTTCCTCGACCTCATTTTTCTAGAATTCAACATACAATATAAGATTTATAGGAGGGCTTAAAGATGCTCCATATTCATAGAGATTACAAAAAACTACTTAAACATGACATGTCTTTCTCACCTCTAGCCTTGTGCACTTTCAAACTAACATTTTGTTTCAAATAGTAGAGCTACCCAATTGACGAAACATCTTGGCCAAAGAAACATGTTGACAAATCAAATATGCTAAATAAAGTTTCTTCTATGTGTGATGAATCAAGATTTAGCATGCAGTTTAGGGCCTAGAATTTAAGTAACAAAGGACAACAAGGCATAGACGATACTAAAAATGTATATTTACATAAATGCGTCAAATCTTCTCTGTTTACAACACAGGAAATTGAAATTTACAGTATTGCAATGAATTTTTTTGTTCAAAGAACGGGACACTGAAATTTACATCAATGCTTGGAATCTTCTAGGTTTAAAGCACCACAAACTTTATCTTTTATCTTTTTTTGACAAGCATTTCATAGCTTGCAAAGGTAAGAACAATGTTGATGAATGTGATCGCTCTTACTAAGAGGGATGGTCGGTCCTGTCGAAACCCTAGGCTCTCGACGCAATCTATGGCAGGGTTTACTATGGTTGGATGTGGGTTTCTCTTCAGTAAATAAAAGCCAGAGAAACGACATATCAGGGGGGGAAACAACATGCATAAGTTATGGCAGAATACAATGATCTAGAGAACTATTCACCTGACTTGTTGGAGGGAAGTAACATATGGAAGTCGTCAGTTGGCAGCATGAAGTCTCCTCGGTCAAAGCGGTTATTTCCTGTGTCACTGTCAGAGGGGGGACAAGCGGTTCAGGATTTGTCTTCTTCCAGAATGCAAAGATTGGAGGGATCTATTATGCAACAAATTTGCACACCTGGGTTGTCTAACCCACTAGTCTGGGGCTTGAAGCTAGGTTTGGTTTCGCTGGTCTCGTCTATGGAATTGGAAGGAAAGAGTTTCCCTTGTTGTGAAAACCATTGTGCTCAAATGGATCCCGTATCTCAGGCTTAAATATGGAGTGGGTTTAGAATATTCTGGAGGCAAAGGAGCTATAGATCTCGGTTTCGTGGGGTCGCTTCCACCAGCAAATCTTTCGGGGGAGACTCAATGGGTTTTTTTTCTTCAGTTGAGGCGTTTCTGAGGTTATCTATGGATACGAGTGATCCTCTAGGCCCGACAAAATTTGTTGACTATGTTATAGTGTCGTCGGCACCCAGATCTTGTCGAAATTCTTACTCCATCATCTAGGTACTTCGTTATCTAGTGATTTCCTTATTGCAATCAGATTAGCAGCTCAGAAAACAATAATACACTACTGAAATATTCAACTCAATATCATGCAATGGAAGCATAAACCAGGAAACCAAATCAAGCACACATGAACACCAAAAGTTTTGGGTAAATACCCATGGAAAAACCTCGGAGGGAAAACCAGTGTTGAGAATGATTTTATTATGCTCAAATCAAGGCTCCCATAATAGGGATAATGGCCTACTGAGAAAAATACAACTACAAACTAACCTGGAAAGGGTTGACCTTTTGTATAATCAATTATGGCACACTTTTCTAGGCATCCGCGACTGTCTCTTGTGTGACCCACAAATATCCGCGAATTTTTTCCCCACTGTGACCCATGGATCTCTGTGACTGTCTCCTTTGTGGCCCGCAGATGTGTACGCAAAACATGTATGGAAACCTTCGTATTCTCCAACACTCTCCCATGGCTTCCTTCTATTAAAACCCACCTGCGTATGCCTCTGTTCTCTGTTCTCTTTGACCTGTATGATCTCTAGATGAAGGTCCTTCTTCACCTATCTAGGATCTTGAACCACAATCCGTCGTGATCCAATACTCTGTGTCATCTCCCTCAACACATGTCAAGTGTCTTTCTCCTTCACCCTGGCCTTGCTTTTATAATCATGAGTTACAATCTATTTCTAATCTCAAAAGTGATCTATGGTTAAGATTACTTATCACACTCACTTTTAGATTTAGATTACATGTTGCATGTTAAGTACTTTTAGCATGTCTCATAAATAACTCAATTAACTAATTACATAATTAATTAATAAAAACAATTTATTTTAATAATTCCTTTAACTAAAGTAAATTCAAGAGTAGAAGGCTTTGGACGATTTCCACACATCTAGACTTGTAGACCTGTGTGGAAATACTTGTCCAATTCTACCACTAACATCAACACTCCCTCTTAGTAAGGAAGGTATCCTACACCACTCTAAATCTATCCCTGAAGAATACAAACTTCCCTTTCTCCAAGGGCCTTGTCATAATATCTGCAACTTGCTCATATGTGAAAATATATTGAAGCTTTATTGCTCCTTTATGGATCATATCCCGAATGAAGTGATACATGATCTCAATATGCTTGGACCTATCGTGGAATATTGGATTCTCAGAGAGTTTGACACAACTCTTATTATTGTAGTATATCACAATAGGCTCCAACTCCTTACCAAATAGACCTATAAGCAATTTGTGAAGCCAAAAGGCTTCATAGCTAGCCTTACTCACTGCCATATATCATGCCTCTGTTGAATTGAGTGCCACATAAGTCTGTTTCCTGTTGAGCCAAGTGATCATCGTTAATACCAAGCTAAAGCAACACCATGAGGTGCTCTTTCTATCTACTACACTGCCTGCCCAATCTGAGTATGTATATCCCTGCAACTCTACTCCATCTCCTCTAAGATATATCAATCCATACTCCATTGTACCTCTCAAGTACATGATCACATGCCTTGTTGCGATCCAATGCACCCACCTTGGCTCTACCATGAACTGACTCAAGGTGTTCACAGCAAAACAAATATCTGGTCTAGTGTTGACCAAATACATCAAGGACCCTACCAGCTGCCTATATAACCTGGGATCCACTAACTCTGAATTTTAAATGTCAATCTTCCTCAAATTGGTAATCGTAGGTGTAGCTATTGGTTTATAGTCCTCCATTCTAAATCTCCTCTAGGTATCTACTACATACTTCCCTTGTCCAAGGAAGATCTCTCATAATACCTACCATATGTCTAACCCCGAGAAATAATGCATCAATCCAATGTCCTTCATCTCGAACTCACTAGACAAATCTACTTTGCACCCTATAATAAGCTCCTCTACACCTGTGAGAAATAAATCATCAATGTATAAAACCAAGATGAGAGGATCCTCTCCAAAAAGTATGAAGTACAAGTTAAGATCTGCCTCAGTCTTGGTAAAGCCCATACTCTGCAAGTATCCATCGATCTTGGAATACCAAGCCCTGGGTGCCTATTTGAGTCCATACAAGGCTTTCTTAAGCCTACACACTTGAGACTCCCTCCCATATACCTCAAAGCCTCGAGGTTTCTCTATGTATACTTCCTCCTCAATTATCTCAATAAGGAACATTGTTTCCACATCCATCTAATGTATCCTCCACTTCATAACTGAAGCAATAGAAATTACAGCTCGAATAGAAGCATACCCGACGACTGGAGAAAATGTCTCCTCGTACTCTAGTCCCTCTTTCTGGGAGAGCCCTCTCGCCACAAACCTCGCCTTGAACTTCTTTATGCTACCATCTATAGCATGCTTGATCTTGTAGAGCCACCTGGAACTCACAACTAACTTCCCCTCTGGTCTCAACACTATGTCTCAAACATCATTCCTCATAATAGAGGTATACTCCTCTACCATGGCATCTCACCATACATGTTGATCTGTTGCTTCCTCGAAACTGGAAGGCGTAGAATCAATGATGCTACTCATAAGCGCCATATAGTTAGGAAACTTCTTCGGAGGCATGCGCTCTCTGACCACACTCCTAGAAGCCTCACTAACATCCCTCAATGATTGTACTAACCATCTAGGTCTCTTGACAGAGCTAGAAGGGGCTAACTCCTCCTCTCCACCTGAAGTCTGAATTGTTGACCACTGCTCATCCTTTGAAGCCTATTGCTCCTTGTCCTCTATCACTGTTGATGACTCTTGAGTACTCTTATATGTTAAGTTCTCCTTGAACTTCACATCTCTGCTCAGAATTGTCTTCCTCTACACTGGAATGAAGATCCTATAAGCCTTTGACGTCTCAATGTACCCCACAAATATACCTTTTGTCCTGAAGGCTCAAGCTTCGTCCTCTTCTCCACTCGCACAGGGATGTAAACTAGACAACCAAAGATCCTCAAATGTCCCATCTCTGGTTTCACTCCTGAGAATGCCTCCTCTAAAGTCTTGTCCCCCAATATCACATGGACTCCTGTTCTGCACATACATCGTTGTATAACATGCCTCTGCCCATAAAAACATAGGAAAATCCTAATCATGTATCATAGCCTTGGCAGAACCGACGATGGACCGATTCTTTCTCTCCGTAACCCCATTATGTCAAGGGTTGTATGAGATTGTCAGCTCCCTCTTGATCCTTTGCTCCTTGCAGAAATCCTCTAAGTCATTGGAGTTGTAATCTCCCCCATTGTCTGACCTAAAGACCTTAATCTTCATCCTTTTATGGTTCTCTACCTAAGCGCCAAACTCTCTGAACTAATTGAAGACCTCATCCTTGGTCTTCATAAATAAGATCCAGGTTTTCTAGAAAAAATCATCAATAAACGTCACATAATATGATGACCCCTGTAATGATGGTACCGACATCAACGCACTCACATATGAATGGATAATATCCAAGATCCCCTTGGACCTACTCTTGCTACTTGGAAAAGCAGCCTTGACATTCTTGCCAAGTGCACACCCTCTTCACACTCCCTATTGTTGAATATTGAACTTTGGAAGACCTGCAACAATCTCCCTCAAAATCTACAATGCCATGTAGTGTAGGTGTCCCAACCTCTTGTGCCACAACTCACATAGGTTGTCACTGTTGTGTACCAAATCCTAAACAGGCTTTGCTTGGAACCTGTATAAAGTGCCCTCTCTAACCCCAACGACTACTGCGTTATTCGAGCTAGCTTTCTATGGACATATGAGTACCTTCCCTCTCTAAAAAGTGACGACAAAACCCTTGTCCTCTATAGTTGAGACCGAAAGAAAAATTTTCTTCAAACCTGGTACGTAAAGCACATCGTGGGCATCTAACAAACCTCATGACTCAAGTTGAAACATAATTGTTCCCTCTCCCTTCACTACATACTTGGTATCATCACCAAGATCCACATGAACCTTTGAGTCCTTCTCTATCAGATTGCTAAATAGCCCCCGTGTCTCTGTCATATGATGAGATGCACCACTATCCAAGAGCCAAGCACTCCTCATTGTTATGTTAGTAGAAAGGCAATAAATCATTGAGTAGTCCTTCTCAAACTTTATTGCAAACTCATCAAGTTGTGTCTTTGTTGATGTTCTTGTCTGCGTCTTTTCATTACCCTTCTTCTTCTTCTTCGAACACTGAGATGCATAATGCCCATTCTTATGACATGAGAAGCACTTGATTTTACTCAAGTCCTTCTTCTTCCCTGGCTGTGATGATCCTCCACCTTTGTTTACCTTCTTACTAGAACTCTTTCCTTTTCCATTCCTTGTCTTACTAACAAGGGCCAAATTCTCTTCACTGCCTCCCTGCTTGCTACCTTAGACTCTTCCCGAGTCTCTTCCTGGATTCAATCATCCTAAAGTCTCTGCCAATCTGGGATATTCTCTCGAGCACAAACTCCTTTGACAAATGGTTCCCATGACTTGGGAAGACCATTCAATGCCACGTTAACAAGCTCTGCATCCTTTGTTTTCTCCCCTATGGCTACAAGTTCATCACGCACATCTGTGATCCTCACGAGATAGCTGGTAACATTATCTAATCTAGACATTTGAACCGATCTGAGTTTATTCCTTAAGATAATCTTCCTATTCATGTTCTTTCTCTGGAATAAACTTACCAAGGCATCATAAATCTCTTTGGTCGTCTTCTTCTCGTTTAGGTGATGGGTTAGATGATCCTTCACATAATCTTGGGGGACTCTTTATGCTGTGATCTCCTTCTTGTTGTGAGCATCTAAAGATGGCTGATCTATCGATGGAGTAACTGCTTTATCCACTAACTCCCAAAGGTCATACTCATTCAACGCCAAAGTAACTCTTGCTTTCCAAGATAGGAAGTTGGATTCTCCATCCAATCTATCTTCAACTCTAAACGGTGCTACTGCCATCCCTAAGACTTGGAAAACAACCTTGGAAATAACATGTTGCATGAAAACTGCTCTTGTACTGATCTAGCTTCTCTTCATAACATGAGCTCTGATACCATGTCGAAATTATTACTCATGCACCTAGGTACTTTGTTATCTAGTGATTTCCTTACTGCAATCAGATTAGAAGTTCACAAAACAATAGTACACTACTGAAATATTCAACTCAATATCATGCAGTGAAAGCATAAAATAGGAAACCAAATCAAGCACACATGAACACTAGAATTTTTTGGGTAAATACCCCTGGAAAAACCTCAGAGGCAAAACCAGTGCTAAGAATAATTTTATTATGCTAAAACCAAGGCTCCCATAATAGGGATAATGGTCCATTGAGAGAAATACAATGCAGACTAACCTGACAAGGGCTGACATGTTTACAATCAATTATGGCACACTTTTCTAGGCATTTACGATCATCTCTTTTGTGACCCACAGATATCTACGACTTTCCCCACTGTGACCCGTGGATGTATGCGACTATCTCCTCTATGGCCTACAGATGTGCACAAAAAACATGTACAGAAAGATATGTATGATCTAGCACTCTCCTATGACTTCCTTCTGTTGAAACCCACATGTGTATGCCTTTGTTCTCTCTTCTCCTTGACCTATATGATATTTAGATGAAGGTCCTTCTTCGCCTATCCAAGACCTTGAACCACAGTCCTTCATGATCCAATACTTTGTGTCGACTCCCTCAACACCTGTCAAGTGTCTTTCTCCTTCACCCTAGCCTTGCTTTTATAATTGTGAGTTACAATCTATTTATAATCTCAAAAGTGATCTATGGTTGAGATTACTTCTCAAACTCACTTTTAGATTTAGATTACATGTTTCACATGCTAAGTACTTTTAGTATGTATCATAAATATTCTAATTAACTAATTACATAATTAATAAATAAAATCAATTTACTTTAATAATTTTTTAAACTAAATTAGATTCAATATTAGAAGGCTTTGGACGATTTCCACACATCTAGACACATAGACCTATGTGAAAATACATGTTCGATGCTACCACTAACATCAAAATATCTATATCCGTAGAAGGTTTGGGACTAGGTCACTCTGCAAACCCTTACACAGGACCACTGGGATGAGAGGAGAGAAAATCCCCCTCTTCCCAACAATCCTCCTCTTACAAAATAAAATTAAGTGTGTTAAGAACAAAGGAGAAGCAAAATTGATACTAGGGGTCGATAATTCAAAGCCATAGGTTTTGGACATGGCGGATACAACACTGGTAGGTGTAGCTTGAGGATGTCATTTCAATATAAAATTATTAAAGGAATGGGCCAACCACTCTTGGACTCAAGAAGTTGGGAAGGCTCCTTGTATACAAACCCTAAACCGAGGTTGGTTCTGCTTTAAATTTGGGATGACAACTGAGGCAGAATGGGTTATTAGGTGGACCTGGAGCATCAATTCTACCCTAGTCATTCTCAAAAAATGGTCTCCTCTCTTTGACACCAATCGAGAGTGAATAGATGTTGCTATGATTTGGGTAAGGCTTCCAGGGTTTCCTATGGAATTCTGGACCAAGAAAAGCTTCTTGGAGTTAGGGAATTTTTTGGGGACCTTTTTGGATGCAGATATGTCTTTTAAGGAATATAGAAATGTGGCATTCGCTAGGATATTGGTATCCTTGGACATTTGGGAGGGATTGATTGAAGAGTTGGAACTAATCTCTAGAGAAAAATACCTCAAACAAAAACTCAACTATGAAGGAGTTCCTTTCCGCTGTAGAAGATGTCATTAGTATGGGCATGCATATATGTCTTTTAAGGAATATAGAAAGATGACAATCACTAGGATATTGGTATCCTTGGATATTTGGGAGGGATTGATTGAAGAGTTGGAACTAATCTATGGAGAAAAATCCCTCAAACAAAAATCCAACCATGAAGGAGTTCCTTTCCATTGCAGAAGATGTCATCAGTATGGGCATATCGCAAAACATTGCAGCTTGCCTTTCCATGACTGGTTTGAAGGGTCATGCTCGACTATTTAAAAGAAGCATCTGACGTCACAAAGGGAGGAAATATTTGAACACTCGGTGGGAATATAGGTGGAAGCTCCTAAAATTGAGTCTCACAATCACTCAGGAGGTGGGAAAAAAATTGGGAAAAGTTCACCCATTGGAAAGTTAGAAGAGGGATGCAACACTCTTTCTCGTCCGAAAATCTCACAAGACTGACATCTTCAAGGGACCTCAGTGGACCCTATGGGTATGCATTCCATTCCTCCCCCTACTATAAATATTTTAACAAATTCCTTATCACTCTTAGGTAAAGATTGGGTGGGATCCTTGAATTTTTTTTCCTTTCCATCTGAAGACTGAGGATTTCCAATCTGTCTCTCCAAAGTTAAACTTCCCACTCACCCTATGCTCCTTAGCCCTTCCCCAACCCCTTTCTTCTAATGTTAAAATCTGTGAAACCTCTTGCTCCTCGATGGACTCTGAGGAGGTGGCCATCGCTTACCAATTAAGGAATAATTATGTTCCTTCATCTACATCCTCATCCTTTCTTAAAAATCCTGAAGGTCTTGGTCTCGATCATATTCCACCCAATGAGAGTTCGAGGAGGGGGCACACATATTTTATTTCAAAGGCCCATAAACGGGCTCTCATAGACCTAGCCACTGGAAAGTAGTTAACCATAATCGAGGATCTTAGAGCAACGACAGCCCCAGGTAGGGTTCTATCATGAAATTTCTTTCCTTAAGTTGTCGGGGTGTGGCGAGCCCGTAAAAAAAATTAGCCCTCAAGTGGTTGGTGGACTCCAATCATCCAGACATCATAATTCTTCAGGAAACCATGGGGTCGAATGAAGAGGTAGTGGCTCTTCTTGAAGCAATCTTAACAAATTGTAGTTTTTCATGTGTGGATGCGAGAGACCGATTTGGAGGACTGGCTATGGGATGGAAACAAAAAACGTTGAAATTACTAAATATGTGGGGATTTGAGTTTGGCCTTGGTGTTGTTATTATTATGTTAGACTTGGGAATTTCATTTACAACAATAAATATATATGGGCCCTGTCAAGAGCATGTCCTCTTTTGGAAAAGTCTGATGAGCAAATCCTTTGTCTCCTCAGACACCTTGATAATGAGGGGAGATTCA
>SNQJ01S0018472.1:33151-53758 GCA_010110895.2 Picea sitchensis | reverse complement strand
ACAGAGAACTTGCGGATATTGATCCGCACTAAAGGAAATGAGCCCAATCGCAGCCGTCCATTCTGTATCTCTCTTTGAAATGTGTGTGGCCGGCTTAGTGTTCGGAGAATAAAGTGGCCTTTCGGTCAAATTCAAATTCAAATTCAAATAACATAATATGTGAACGTTAGAGATCGTGGAACTTTCTGTTTCTAACCGATTCAAATATTTTCTATTCACCAACGCTCAAAAGAGGGGAGGGGTGAAGAAGTGTGTTGAAAATTTTAATAAAATATATTTATTGGGGTTTGAAGTTAAAGAATGTAAATTTTTTTATAAATATGGTAGATGAAAGATAAATTTAATTAATATATGTGTAAGTGGGTAAATGATATGTTTAAGTGTTTAAGCAGGTAAATGAGAATGTTAAATTAATTTGAAGAAAGTTTTTATATTAATATTGGAATTTGGTTGTTATTTTGATGGTAACTTTTTATAATAAGTTTAAAATTGGTGAAAAGATTGTATGTTTTGAAAAGAGAGCTTAGATCCTAGTAAAACTTATATATATTTTAGAGTAAATTCTATAATTAAATGTATGATCTTTAAGTTATGATTTTATTTTAAAGATGATAATGAAAATATTAATGATGATGGAATTTAAAAATAATATATTTTGGTCTTATATTTTATGGTGGCTAAAAACTTTAATAATAATATTCTATCTCCAAGGAGAGAAGGGCGCGATAGCCTAGAGGTTTTTTCCTTATGCATCATTGGTCGAGTAAGATAGACAACGCGGTTAATAGAGGGGCTCGTTCCATCAAAATTGTGGCCATTCCAATCAAAAAAACCCCAACCACAGAAATTTTTTTAATAATATACTAATTATTTGAATAATATAAATAAACATAACTATTTTTATAATTTTAATAATTATATATAATTATAATTAAGCTTATATTATGATATGAATTATTAATATATTAATATGATGATAACAACAATGGTTAACATTATTTCAAACAAATTTTAATTAATATAATAATTATAAAGTTGTCAATTGGATATCATTTGAATTTAACTTGAGTTGTTGTGTGATGAAGTGTACTCTTAACAATCAAATTTTATAAATTTTATTCTTATAAGTACATTTAAAATTTATAATTTTTTCTTATAAATGAATATTATTTTTATAAGTGAATATATATATAACAACTATTTTTTTTTTCCAAATGAAAAATTCTCATTTATATTAAGCATAATATAAATTGTGTGCATATTCTTTTCTTTTCTGTCCTCATAAAAACTGAGTTCCTATTAGCACCGAAAAAAAACAAAACAAGCTATTTAAAAAAGCCAAATATATCAGGCCACTAACAACAGTCATATAGTATATTCAATAAACCTTAGAGGATAGATGCTCAAAGCTCTAATAAAGCAAAAACACTACAAGGGACATTTAGAGAAATAGATACAAAGTAGGGCCCTTGTGACCTTCCACCCAAAAATTATAAGTAATTTTCCCTCGATCGCTGTGAAAAGCCTGCTTTGAAAGATAGTCAGCTTCTTGGTTCTTTTCCCTGTAAATGTGTTCGAAAGTAATGGATTTAAAATGAGAGCATAAGTCGGTGATTCTTTCTTTCCACGCTTCCAGACTTGCCACTCTGAGTTCACCTTTTTTCTTTAGCCAATCAATGACTATCTTTGAGTCTCCCAAGATGTGTATATCATAAATTGTTAATCTTTCAACAAGTGTGAAGGTAGACCATGCACCCAAGAGCTCTGCTCTCGTGTTGGACCCACCTCCACAATTTAAAGTCCACCTACATTCAATTGACTCATTTAACTTAATGATACCCCCCGCCCCACACTAATTGTCATTTGATTGTGCAGCCCCTTCGAACCATGCAGAGATTCTATCTCCAGGGAGAGAAGGGCCCGATAGCCGAGAGGTTTTTTCCTTATGCGTTTTCCAGCATTGGTCTAGCGCACAATGAGTAAGATAAACAACACGGTTAATAGAAGGGCTCGTTCCATCAAAAATGGCTCTATTCTTGTCAGCCCAAATGAACCAGCAAGCAAAAGTTGGCAAAGTTGGCAAACTATGATTTTGCATAGCCCATAATTTTAAGGAATCAACTACAGAAACACCATTCCAACCGCATTCCAAGGCCAACGTTTTTTTTTTATCCACCCATATTGACCTGGAAAAAGGACAAGTTAGAAAAATATGTTTAGTGGACTCACCATGGGTTTTACACAGAATGCAGATGTTGTTTTTGGAGATTTTTCCATGATAAAACTTTATCAGCTTCTAATAACCAGATGAATAGTTTTATTTTCAGGGGACAATCCCACTTCCATGGCTTCTTTCGCCAACCTTCTTGTATTTTTTTCCATAATTGGTTCGACATGGCTTCGTATATATTCTTCACCGTGACAATACCCGAACTGTCTCCTCCAGTCTAGATCAATTCATCTGGCTTGTTGACTAGAGAGATACCCGATTCTGCTAACAATGCTCTGTATATATTCCATTCCTCACCAAGATTATGAGTTAAATCCAGATCTTCGTTGTTGAGCCATCTCTTTCCTATTCCTGCACTGAATTCCTGAGTCGTAGCTTGGTAAAGGAAATATATGTTTTTTTGATTTAAACTATGCACTAACTCATCAGATAATATGGATCCCTGTCCAAGGCCCAAGATCACATATTTGCCCAGAATGATTGAATGGTCGTTGCCTGGTTTCCATGCCATCCAGCGCATAATAATAGGTAAAGTATTGCACAAATTTTTCCAAGTTTGAGAGCCTTTTTGGTGAAGTGGTTCCACTGATCGAAGCCAAGTCCAAACTGGGAAATGTGGATAATATTTGTCTTTTAAAACATTTTGCCAAATCCCTGTCTTCATAATAGCTCGCCACAACGTATTTGTTGCCAACGATCTGTTGAACAACGTGATATTGCGGAGTCCCCATCCGCCATATGACTTTGGCTTCGCGACCGACATCCAGTTACAAAGATGGAACTTTTTCTTCTTTTTAACACCTAACAACAGAAAAGCAAAGCATAACTTACAGATAGTGTTTATAACAGAAATCGGAACATGCGCCAAAGCTAACCAGTACACCAGTTGAGTTTCAAGAACTGCCTTTAGAAGCACAAGACGGTCGCCCAGTGATAACAACTTGTTCCCCCAATGATTTATCCGAGCCTCGAATTTTTCTAGTAACTAATTCCAGTCAGCTACTCTAAAGTTATCCAGTTTTAGATAATATCCCAGATAATGAAAACCAAGTTCCAGATCTTTGCTCGAATAAGAAAAAACATTCGTTATGGCTTTTATAGAATCAATATTAACATTTGTATGGAGAATAATTGATTTTTGTGCATTTATGAACATCCCCGATGCCTTGCAGAAATCTTGAAGAATGCCTTGTATTACCTTCCATTCAGAAAGAGAAGCTTTTGATAAAATCAGAATGTCGTCTACAAAGAGGAGCAATAGAATATTTATATTTCTGGACACTTTTATACTTGTAAGAGAACCTTCATCTTTTGCTTTGTTGAGTGCAAGACTGAGGCCTTCCATCATCAAGATGAAAAGGAGAGGCGACATCAGGCAACCCTAACGTAAGCCTTTTTTGCAATTAAAAAAACTTGTGGGTTCACCATTTATCAAAACTGCGTAATTTGTGGATGAAACACAAGCCATTATCCAGTTCGTGGTTGGTAGACCAAAACCACATTTTAACAATAATAATCTCAGATAGTCCCAGTCTGTACAGTCATAGGCTTTTTTCAAGTCTAGTTTCAGGATAATTGATTGCAACTTCTTACTTTTGATGCTATGTAAACATTCTAGAGCCGTCTCGATGGCATCTAGAATTTGTCTTCCTTTGAGGAAGCCCAATTGTTCCAATGATAATGCTCTGGACAAAATTGGCCTTAATTTATTTGCAATCGCCTTTGCAATGAGCTTACAACACAAGTTGCAGAGAGCTATCGACCGATAATCCATAAATCCAGTTGGCTTGTTGCCTTTTGGAATCAGAGCGATGAATGTAGAATTTATCGAATTTTTCACCTTCCCCTTTACCCTGGAATCCTCCACACGGTCTAACAAGTCCTGGCCAACCAAATCAAAGAAAGAAAGGAAGAACTCTGATGTCCAAACATTTGGACCAGGGCTTTTGTCCTTTATGAATTCTTTCAAAATGCCTAAAAGTTCCTCCTTTGTAGCGGATTGTTCCATCATTTTTTTATCCTCCTCACTAACAAAGGTCGAGAAGAGTTTGGCCGAGCTTAATTGATTTAATATTGAAGTATGGCCAGTGTCATGGTAGAAAGATTTAAAAAACTTAGTTGCTTCCGCCTTGATTTCTTGTTGACCCAAGTGAACTGCTCTAGAATCATCCTGCACCTCCCAAATGAATTTTTTATTCTGTCTATAGCTCGCGAAATTGTGGAAGAATTTTGTGTTCTTGTCGCCGCTCTTTATCCATATTGCTTGGCTTTTCTGTCGCCACTCTTTATCCATATTTCTCGGCTTTTCTGTCGCCCTCGTCTGCTAGCAAAAGTCTATTTCTTGCCTTTTCCATATTTAACACTAATTGTTCACAATGACCATCCAAATTTTCTTTAAACATATGTTCATATTTAACTACCAGAGTCTCTTCTATCTCTTAGAGTTCACTTGAGTCTCTTATAAGTTTGTTATTTGCCCATATTTTTACACAACTCTTTAGCTTTGTGAGCTTTGCCACGAGTCTCATTTGATCATCTGGAATGCTCGACAAAACAACATCCTGCCAAATTTCCTCTACCATAGTGGCGAATCCTTCCTCTCCTATCCATCCCGGATTGAATTTAAAGGGGTAGGAGACCTTTGGAAAACCATTTATGAGTTCCAAACAGATCGGGGTGTGATCCAATAGACAGGGGAGTTGTACCCATGACCTGTACTTTTGAGAAGAGGCTAAGAGCTCCTCAGCAATATGGAACCTATCCATCCTCTTTGAGATACTTTCAGCACCCGCTCGGCCATTTTGCCAAGTTGGCAAGGGGTTGGTGAGAATCACATCAATGAGAGAATGCCTTTGAAAAAGAGATTTGAAGAAAACTGATAAAGGATCACCTGTTGTTTTATGTCCCCAAATCTCTGAAGGTGAAGTAGTGAGATTTAAATCTCCTGCCAGGATTAAATTTTTTTTCCTTAACAACCTTGTTGCCTCCACCGAAGCCCAAAATTCCTTTCTATTTGGCAAGGTCCATAGACGTTCAGAATCGAGAGCTCTTTTTTGTCCTCGATTGAGTGCCCTGTCAAAAATATACCACCTGTACTTAGAAAAGGGTCAAAAAAGAAATAATTTGGATCCCAAGAGGCTAGCAAATGTCCAGATGTCCCCACTACACTCACAGCGTAAGACAGCCAGTCAGGTCTTAACTTTTGTATGAAGAACCTTGCCTTTTTCGCCAAAACCATAGTCCCCTGTAATAAAATAACACTAGGGGAAATTGAACTCAACAATCTTCTCAGGGAGTTTTGTTTCAAGGGTCCTCCCACCCCTCTGATATTGAGGGATACAAAAATCATATCTTAGCCCTTGCAAGGGCTTTTAAACCTCTAAGCGCCCCTATGTCAGAAGAAGTGGAAGGTGTTGACTGTGGTTTTGTAGTAGCTCCAGCCTTCCTACGAGCACTACGAGTTTTTAAGGGGGAGACCTCAAACCCCAAACCTCTGGACCAAACAGGGTTAGCATTAGACGAGCTCGATAACCCTTGACTATCAGAGGTGGTAACCTTGTTTTCCTTGCTTGTCGCCAAAGAAGATCCCGAAAAAATAGGTAGCGGTAAAGGTTTTTTAAACCGATGACCAGAGGGTAACATATCAGCTAAAGGATCGTCTAAAGCACTGTCACTTAGATCTGAATCGGTGTATATAACAACTATTCTTAATAATAATTTATTAAGAAAACAAAATCAAAGAATAAACTTTAGAGTGGTAGCATGAGGAAGGTTAGAATTTCACAAAAATAGAGGGGATCATTTTGAATTGAATGAATTTTAAAAACATTGTTTGATAATAGTTATAGTTATAATGGATTTAAATAATAATTGTTTTCGATGGTTTTGGTCCCTTTGGAAACCCTAGTCGTAGACCCCACTTTGCTTCGTGCCTGCGGCCTGGGTGCAGTATCTCTTGTGGCCTCTCCCGCTCTGAAGACACATCTTCCCCAGAGTTACCCTCTTTTTTCTTAGGATCTTTCTTCCTGGTTTTTTCCATGCAAGGGAGAACCTTCCTTCTTAGTGTTTGTTCCTCATGCAAGGCTCGGGCGCTCTCTGGTGGATAGCGACAGTTAGTAACTTCTAGCAGTCGCTCTCCAGGTGATGTTGCGTATTCTCCTCGGACCTTACACCTGCTTAGATGATGTTGTGTGCCCGGATTTGTCCCTTTATCGGGTGGTATTATGAATGCAACGATTGCTTCTTCCGATCCGGGAGGTAGTTTGTTGTTGGGTGCATCTATGGGGGTGATGCCTGGGTTCCTTTTCCCATATTTGTTGTTTCGAGGTGAGGTTGGCGACTCCAATTCTATTGTTTCGAGGTGAGGTTGGCGGTTTTACCTTTGTGGGAGTGCAGATCTGGGGTTGGGTCCTAGGGAGGGTTCTTCCACTTTTTCGGCTTCTGGATTGTGGTTCTTCTCTCGGGTTACTTTGGTTGTTCAGGTTTAATGTATGCTCAGATCTGGTTCCTATTGGTGGTTATCGATGTCTCCTCTCCTCCATCTGTCATGGGTTTTTCCAAAGCTTAGAGGTCATGTCTTGGGTGTGCGGTGTTTTTTATTATCCAAGTGGCACTTTGAGGTCCTGTTGAGAAGGCGTCCAGTTTCTGGTCTTATGTTGGTCGAGGTATCCATCGATGTTGTTGCCTTCTGGACTTCGTGTTCTGAGGTTTACATACCTCTCTGACTTGGTCCTTCCGGTCACTTGGGTTTGTCTAGGATTGCATATTTGGGGTCTATACTGTTATGTGCTCCCTAGTTTGGGGTTTTTTCCAGCCTAGTTGGGGTTTATTACCCAGTTCTTGCTTCGTCTTTTTACTTTTTGGCATCTCAGCCAATTATTTTGCCCCTTGGGATCTTTATACCCATGTTTGGGTGCTGCTATATACAACTACAGAATGTAATTTGGTTCTCTTTGGATGAATAGAATTACGTTTTTTCCTGAGGAAAAAAAATAGTTATAGTTATAATAATAACAGTTAATAAATTATTAAGGCTTTGATCACTGTCCATTATCCTAAGAATCTTCCTTAACGGTGGTGTAATTCCATGGATTTCTTTTAGTGAAACTTTTTTTTTTTTTTTTGACAGAAACGGTTAGAGGAGCTTTGTATTAATAACAGTGGACATGCCACCGGGGTTCGATACATCGATAGAGAATTGCTTGTAAACTTGAAAACATAAACCTAAAGATCCTAACTCAGTACTAGTTCGTGAACACTAAGACTATTTCAGCGAGCCTGAACGGCTTCGCGTCATTACATCACTTCTAGGATGGGTGTTTTTTTTCCTCTTTGACACTTTTTTCCATTCATTGCTCTCATCCATGGCTTGGCCTTCCGTCGGGCCTAAAGCATCTTCCTTATCAGCTAAGTCTGCCCAGCTTGAGGCCAAGGGATCTTGCTGGTTGGGCGACTTGGGAGAGTCTTCTGCTTCCCCCTTAGTAGGGGGTTTGATTTCGTCTTCAACTTCTACCTCTTCTGCCGCTTCAGGGGTCTTACTTTCAAAACGCAATTCCGCTGGTATCCCCTTCCACCAAGTGGGCTTGGCCAACCTTTTTTTCCCAGTTGGTTTTCCACAGTTACGGGCTAAGTGCCCCGTTTCAAAGCAGTTCCTACACCTGAAGCTGAGATTCTCATAGTCGATTTTTTGGGTCCTTGAGTAGTCCTTGCCTTGAAGAATAATTTCAGCTAGGAAACCTTTGGAGAAATCCATTTTGCACACAGATTCGGGCGAAGGTGGAGCGGGCTGGCTTGGAGTCCGGACTTCTGTAGAGGAACTTGTCGAGTCCATTTCCAATTGAGTGAAGAGATTCATCTCCCTAGAAATGTAAGGGCAAATACGGAAGTCTCACCCAGACTGGGGCTAAAGAGATACAATCCGTGGAGGGGTCGAAGGCAGGGGTCCAGAGTTGCATGGACAGGCCTGCTCTGCCCCAGAACCATGGCCCATAGTTAAACACTTTATCTCTGTCACTTGTAGAATCAAAAACTACCACAAAAAACCCTTTTGCACAAGGGCAGGGGATGACTTCTCCATCTAAGAGCGGGTACCATTCGATGGAGAACCAGGAGATTAAATCTGGAAGAGAGGGCCAAAACCCATTGAATCTGCAAACTAGAGCATGCCTGTTGTAATGGCGAGCATGAGTTAAGGCTTCTTGCGGCATTGGAATGGAAACTGTCGGAGCTTTAGGAACTACTGCATGCAGCCCGGAGGGGTGACCTTGGAGAGATGCTACCTTCGGGACCGATGCATGCAGACTGGAGAGAGACCCTTGACGCGAAGCCACCTCTTTGAAGGAGAGGGTCGGCACCGGAACTGCCGTCGGAGCTCCCAGGGAATCACCTGCAAGAGAAGTCGGCCCACAAGAGGAGGTCGTGGCCGAGGGAGGGAGGTGCGTAGCCATTGCCGCGACCTTACCAGGAGGGGCACTACCATGATGGGCCGCCACAGGAGACTGCAGCTTCTGTAAATGAGGGCGGAGGAGGAGGCCCGCAGCCACTGTCGCGGCCTTACCAGGGGCACCATCGAGATTTGGAGATGAGGGGGCCGCCATTGGAGAGCGAATACAACGAAGGAGGCAAGAGACGTTGGCCGACGGCCTTCGGGAGAACCAGGAGCACGGGAGCTCAGCACTAGGGTTTTATTGCAGCGTTATTCTCCCCCCCCATCCTAAGCTGATATGTTAATCTTGTTTGAATGCACAAGAAGATACATGGGCTATGTTAATAAAAAAAGGTGATGTTATTTTTATAAAATGTAAATAAAATGATGTATATCATAAAGTATGTATCAATGCTTGAGAGAGTAGATAATTCTAGTGCGGAGAATATCTCATTCAATGTTGCCTTAATTTTCTTAAATCTTGCTTCTCACAAGAGTAACTAAATCAGCTAGAAAACACCATTATTAATAAGAACCCTCTTGTTGAAACATTAGATCATAATATTAATGACATGGCTCTAAATACCTTAGTAAATTCCGACAATTAATTCTCTAGAGAACAATTAAAGGAGGTTCCTCTCGTTCAAACCAAAAACACACATGATTCTACAAAAACAATATAGGAATTGGTTATCACGAAAATAACCTATTAGAATCATGGTAAGCAAAGATGTTTGAAAACAATATAAGTGCCATGGTAAGTAAAGGAAAATAACTCAACTAATATAAATGTCATGTTTGAAAACAATAGAACTCTCACTACTAATATGGATTTACTTTCCTCGAATATTGAGCTTCTTGAAACATCTCTTGATGATTCTTCTAGTCACTATGTTGAGTGTGGTGATGGCATTGAATTATATGTCGAACAAAAAATAGAACTCCCATGGAATTCAGGAATACTGAAAATTAGATTCTTTGCATGTAAATATCATGAAAGAGATTAGCACCTCAAAAAAAAAGTTCAGAAATTGAAAGCATTAATCAAGCTAAAAGGATTGCATCCACAAGCTCGGATGAAAAAGGTGGGGAACTATCTAAAAATTTGGGACAGTCAGAATTGCAGCCCCAACAAATTTGTTTGAGTTTGAACAAACATAAACTAAAGAAAAGAAAATCTAAGAACACTAATAACGAAGTCAAGGGCATAAAATAATAAGAAACCCACTTGCAAAAAAAACCTATAAAGTTCATATCAAGTAAATAAGTCAACACACAAGACTTTTGATAGAAGAGACCATTGGAAAAAACCTCGAAAGATTATGCACAACCTAAAGAGGAACCTTGTTAAAGCTCATATAGAATCAAACAACATGCCCACAACTTTTCAACCTTGTTACACCTCATATGGCATGAGGTTCCACTTGTGATTTTCATCACAATGAATGGGTTTGAAGCATGGTAAATATTGAGTTACGTGGATTGGGGTAGAGTTTACATCACTTGGTTGGTTCAGTTGTACCGTTTCTAGCTCATGGTCTATGAATTGATGACACCTTTGTGCTTATTATGGGAAGTCACTCCAGATTTAACATATTAAAAGAACTGTTATATATCAACATTGTATCTCGATCACAGAGGCAAGATTAGTGGCCCATTCARATAATATATTACATGTACCATATTAAATGACCAACCTCGTCAATTGAGGGAGGTGTGTTTCCTAGGAGAACTTCTACGTTTTACAACTGGTAGAAAWCAATGACATAACAATATGGCACGGATGAAGTTTGCACAACAATTGCTAGAAGCAGGGATTTTTTTTTTGAGTCCAATTAACAGAGCATATCTTTTGAAACCTTACACTAAAGAGGAAATTTCACTTCTGTGGCAAGCTTGGTTCACACCTTCCATTTTTTTGTATGTTGTCCGATTGAACAAGGAAAAAAATTAGGTATAAGCCTTGTATTTGAGACTCAGTAGTACAACTTTCACTATAGGCCTATTAAGTGAGGCTACATTTTACTCAACACCAAAACAAAGATTATAAGCCTACATTTTGGTTATTAATCTCAGCAGAAATTTACTAGACAACTTCTCCAAACGTTGATGATGAATACGAGAAACTCTTCATTAGAACAAATCCTCCAAGGGTTTCAATTGACAACCATGCTTATGGTAATGCAACACTAGAGAAGTTTTACAGTGCCAAATTTAAATTGAATTTGAGAAGTGCAAGGCCAACCTATATTTTGGTCAAAAGAAGAAATATCAGTCTAGGGACAACTAGGGTTAGGGTTTTCTTGCTTGGATTACTTTAGGCAAGAAGAAATATCAGTCTAGGGACAACTAGGGTTAGGGTTTTCTTGCTTGGATTACTTTAGGCATGTCATGGGGTATTTCCAGGAGATCATTCCACTAGGTTTTCCTAGTAAAATGTGAGAGAAAATTAGACATAGAACTTTCACAGTGTCAACACGCTGTGAAAGTGTTTATGTGCCTTTTTGCAGTGAAGTGCGATCTCTATGGTATGAAACTAATATTGGGTGTGCATAGCTTATCATGAAAATTAAACCAGCCATGAAAATTAATTAAACCAGTCATAGAAATTACCAATTTCGATGACATCTCCACTCCATGAGTTGGTCACTGTCGGGTTTGGCCGAATAGGGCCTCCTCTGCCTTTATCACTGTCAGATTTTTCTAGATAGGGCGTTCTTCACGCTCTCCTCTATCGTTGTCGCGAGGTTTTGGCCTCCTTCAGTCTCTCCTCTGTTGGTGTCATGGGGTTTTGGCCTCCACTCTCTCCTTTGTCACGATCTAAGGGTTTTGCATTGCCTCGATGAATGGGAATTTTGGTTTTGATTTTAATTTGCGTTTTGTTTATTTATGTTTCGTTTTTTTTATTTTTTGTTTAATTTTTAAATTTTTTAAATTTGTTTTTGTTATAATATATATATATATATATATATAATTCTTATATAACCTTAATATAATTAATATACTTAGAATTGGTATGGATAAGGGGAATCCGAATGTTTAATTAAAACAAAGCATTGTGATGGTCCATACGGATGTTGACGCAATGTGATTTCTGCCCTATGCTCTGATGTCAAATTGAAGAAATTCAACCAAGCGCGGGTAAATGGAGAGAGTAACTATGACTCTCTTAAGGTAGCCAAATTCCTCGTCATCTAATTAGTGACGCACATGAATGGATTAATGAGATCCCCACTATCCCTATCTAGTATCTAGTGAAACCGCAGCCAAGGGAACGAGCTTGGAAAAATCAGTGGGGAAAGAAGACCTTGTTGAGCTTGACTCTAGTTTGACTTTGTGAAATGACTTGAGAGGTGTAGAATACGTTGGAGACATTTTCGGTGGAAGTGAAATACCACTACTTTTAATGTTATTTTACTTATTTCATGGGGCGGAGACGTGGGCATTGCCCCTGTTTTTGGCCTTAAGACACATTTCAGTGGGTCAATCCGGGTGGAAGACATTGTTAGGTGGGCAGTTTGGTTGGGGTAGCACATCTATTAAAAGATAACGCAGGTGTCCTAAGATGAGCTCAACGAGAACAAAATTCTCATGTGGAAGAAAAGGGTAAAAGCTCATTTGATTTTGATTTTCAGTACAAATACAAATTGTGAAAGTGTGGACTATTATGAAAATGAAGTTATTTTGACCTTAGATGGTGGTGCATGTTTTCTCAATGCATAGCTTCACTTGTAATGCATATTAAATTAATGCATAGCTTCACTTGTAATAAATAACAAGAAGCACGAGAAATTGCTGCTACATGCGTATAAGTTTAGCTTGTCCTGCACCTTCCATCATTTTCCACCAACCTCTTGATCCTTATAATTCATTGGTGGATATGAATTAATACATCAATCAGATGTTTGCATGCATTAACATAGTTAATTTAAAATATTAATTATTTGAGTAAGATTAAGTGGCCAATGCATTTAAAGTAATGGTTCATGCATCCGCGGGAGAGGATATATAGGCTAATAGGACTAGAGATGTCTAGCAGGGTGGTAGAAGGAAAATAATTTGATTTTTAGTACATTTAATCTAGATTACGATGAGATTGCATAATTGGTGTAGATAGAACATTTGTATTTGGGAGATCCTAATTGTGCACAACCACCGTTATTACCTTTCCCTCCTATGATGATGATGAGATAAAACATGTTTTTATATTCATGTGATTAATAATAACTAACATTTATTTTTCATATATAGATTTAACCAAATTATTTCCCTTGAACTATTTCCCTCCTACACCAAATATTTCCCTAATTCCTTGTCATGATGCATCACATTCTACTAAGAATATTTTACTAAAACCACATGTTACTTTAATATTGAGAATTCTAGGGTAGCCTATTCATTCCACACAAATGAATTCTTCTTCAAGGGAGATGTGATTGGGGTTGCCATGCTTGCATAGTTCCCAATGAATTTTCTATATTATCATCTAAGACTTAGGAATCCTTTAATATATTTGATGCTTTTAGGAATATGCCAATTTTTGGTAGATTGAACCTTTTGAGGATCAAACTTTACCCATTCATTTTCCTTGGAACCTTAACCCATTCATGTGAAACAATATGATTCAAATAATATACTTCTTGTTTCTAAAAGCACATTTGGAATTTTTGCACACAATTGATTGTTCTAAACTATTGGATCACTTTATCCACATGTTGAATCCATTATTCCCATGAATTCCTATAGATAAGTATATCATCAAATAAAACCAATACAAAATTTCTAAGATAAGGCTAAATTTTTTTGTTCATGAGGTTTTGGAAAATTAAACAAGCATTAGTCAACCTAAAAGGAATCACCAAGAACTCAAAGTGTCCCTCAAAATTACGAAGAATTTGTAATTTATATGATTCACTTATGAATTAATTCCATAGGGAAATTCATCAAAATAAAATAATAACATAGAGGTGTTGAATTAGTTGATAAAAAATTAGTCTTCTCTAAGGCGTTGAATTCATATAGCATCATGTGACTTTCAATGTTAACCAACCAAGTCTATTCTTTATTTCCTCTTTCAACAATCCCATTGAAGGTAGGTGCCTTCTACTTTCTCAACTCATATCTCAACTTTTTACAATTAAGTKTTTTTTCTTGGTTAGGGTTATGATCTATTGATGGTCTATTGATGGTCTCTTTCCCTAGTTATTGAACTTGGATCCTAGGGATTCAAGCATTCCTTTGATTTCTCAAATATATGAAGACTATTCATCCACTTGACTATTTAATAATTAAACTTCTAATGCTAACTCTTCATGATTCAAATACTCACTAAGAGAGACATGGCCTCCCCCTATTCTCACTCTAGGTTCATGAATTGGAGGTTTCCATACCCAATCTTCTTGTGATATTGATATAAGAGGCCCATTTGTTTTTCATAATGGACTTTTTCTCTAGGTGCAAAGTTCATGGTTAATTATGCGGCCTACTACTCATAAGATTTTATGGAGGCAAGGACATACTCATCATCGAATCACCAGTAAATATATGTATAGTGTTAGCACTAGAATTCATCTCTCGATTGCGACAGAAGTAAGCCCAGTACCCATATTTTATGTCACAATGAATAAATTTAAAGGGGGTCTAATAGATGCAAACTTGGGATGATATCGCTTTAACTCAGAAAATTGGGTTGGTATGCATAGGCATATGAGTTCTTGATCTAACTTCAGACAATAAGTTGAATTAAGGGTGAACAGGAAGAAGAGCTTGAGGAGAAAATGTAAAGGTCTGCTATGGACATCCTGTCTTCCAGCAACCTACAGAGGAAAAGATTTAAATGTAAGATCCTCTTGAATCCAAAACTTCATAAAACTGAAGACATTATAACAATATTGCAATAAAACCTACATCACAATATGGTTACAACAACTCGACTGGATCATCCATGCCCGAGCCTTCAGTATCAGAAACAATAGAGATGAAAAGAAAGTTGATTGTCATTAAACAAGAAGTCTCAAATGGAAACACACAACCAAAGAACCAGAGGCTTCATTAAAACTTTACAATCGAGAGCTTAGCTCTACCATCAACCCTAAACAAAAAGGGAAAAATGCCTACATATACTCCAAAAAATGGCTTCAACTTCCTGTGGACGTGATCATGTCATGCGTTCAAGGCTTTGCATTGATGAGCTTCTCTGTCAAGCTGCGCATGCAGACGTTGGTCAGACTGCCCATGCAGTCTTCTGTCAGACACAATCTCTGTCAGACTGGACTGACAGTCTTCTTCCACGATTTGTCCCTCTCTAGCCTTGTATTTATGGAAGGAGACAATGTCTCACCCACCTTCCTTACTTTCATTAACTGCTTCATCGAGATCTGAGTGGGCAGAGTCAACGCCTGCACTTGGAAGACGTGGCTCCATGGGGGATGGCATGGTCCTTGTGAGATTGCAAGAACTCGCAGCTTTAGTCTCCTTACTGTTGGGTTGTGGAGTCAGCTACTAAAAACATAAATAAAAGGAAATATAATATTTACAATGGCATAGGGAGCCATTCTTGGCTCAAACAAAAAACTTCTTCAAAAAATTCCCATTAACCACCAAAAACTTCATCACCTTCCAAATTCTGCAACCTGTAAGTATTATTTGGAAATACCTTAGAAACTTTGAAGGGTCCAATCCAAAGGGATTCAAATTTACCATGCTTTCCCTTGTCCTTCTTGGGTGCATCCCATTTGAGTACCAGATCTCCTAGCTGGAAATCCTCTTTAATGTTCTTCTTGTCAAAGGCCTCCTTGATCTTTTGTTGATGGTCATGTGCTTTGTCTATCATATTTTCTCTAGTATGCTTCACTTCTACCAATTGTTGCATTCTTCTAATCATGTCATCAGGCTCCCCTTTGTAGTCTTCAAAGAATTCTGCCATAGGCAGGGCAAGCTGAGAAGGAAAGATGACCTCAACTCCATACACAAGCTAAAAAGGAGAGACGCCAAGAGACGTCTTCGTTGTCACTCGATCAACCCACAGAGAAAATTTGAGCTTTGAATCCCATGCTTTCTTGTTTTCCTCTAACAGTATTTTGATAATCTTTATAAGGCTCTTATTAGAGGACTTTTCCAATCCATTCCCTTGGGGGTAATAGGGGGTATAGTGAATCAATGCAATTCTGAACTGCTCACAAAACTTGATCAATGGCTCGGCCTTGAAGGATGCAACGTTTCCAGTGATGATTATGTTCGGACAACCAAACCTTGCCATAATATCTTCAAGGAAACCAATGACTACCTTGTGAGTAGCACTCCTGGTGGGGATGGCTTCTATCCATTTGGTAAAGTAATTAGTGGCAGTCAAGATCCACTTGTGCTGACCACTTGAAGCATGATGAATTTCCCCAATAAAATCTACGCCCCACTGTGGAAAGGGTCCTAAAGCTACCACAAGCTTCAATGGTAAGGACTTGAGTTGTTGTTTTCCGGAGAATTTTTGACACTTAACACAAGCCCTGATTTTTTCACAGACATCTGTGAATAGAGTAGGCCAGAAATATCCAGCCCTAAGAATTTTATAGGTTGTAGTTCTCCAAAAATGATGCCCACCACATAGACTATCATGAAAATCAAACATAATATTTTGGGCTTCTGGTGGGTCTAAACATCTCAAAAGCACTCCCAGAGGGTCCTTCCAATACAAGACCTGATCAATAAGGAAATATCTAATTGTTTTAAGCTTTAGATCTCTTTCCTTTCTTTTCCCCATACCATCAGGGGGCCTTAACTCCTGCAGAAAGAATATGATGTCTTTGTACCAGATGCACTCTTCCAATGGAGGGATGATTTGTGGGTCTGTATGAGACAACTCATCTTTTTGATTTTTTGAGAAAATGTTCATGAAGTTAACCCCCAAAGCTTTGCAATTAGACTCAACCAATAGCTTGGCTAAACCTTGGCCTTTAACTAGTTTGGTGGGCTTTATTTCCAGATCAAATTCAAGGATTTTGGCAATCCACTTGCTCCTTCTTCTGTCTATGTCAGGCTGAATGAGAATGTCCTTCACAGAAGCCAAAGGAACATATGTAATAATGACCTTTGAATGCATAACATAGACTCTAAAATACTTGAGGGATTTGACCAAAGCCTAGGTCTGCTTCTCCATGATATCATATTTGATCTCAGTGTCCCTCAATGCTCTACTGAAAAACGAAATAGGCTTCTCTAGCCCCTTAGCGTTCTTCTGCAATAAAACAACTGCTACTGTATCAAAAGAAACAAAGGAAAAAATAAAAAAATCCTTGGAATAATTGGGATTGATTAGCACAGGTTCCTCAGTCAATGCCTTCTTGATTTGCTTGAAGGAATCTCTGGAATCAACAGTCCATTTTACTTCATTTCCCTTCCTGAGCATGGTCGTGATATGCTTTACTAATTCGGAAAAATTTGAAACAAGCCTTCCCAAGAAATTAATTTTTCCCAATAAAGACTAGACTTCCTTCTTGGATCTGGGAAGCGACAAGGTTTGAATGGATTCTAGTCTATTTGAATCAATTCTGACTCCCTCAGTTGATACTATGTGCCCCAACAATTTTCCCTCCTGCATAGAAAATAAAGACTTTTTTGGATTGAGGGAGAGACCAAATTTCCTGCATTTTGAGAAGACATTTCTCAGATGTTGACAATGTTCTTTATCATACCTGGAAAAAACTGTAATGTCATCCAGGTAGATGACTACAAATTTATCCCTTTCTCCAAAGAAGGCGATATCCATAGCTTGTTGAAAGGTTGCTCTTGCATTCATCAATCCAAAGGGAATTTTGGCATACATGAATGTTCCCCAAGGAGTGGCGAAGGTCGTCTTTCTCTGTCTTCAGGAAGGACATAGATCTGATTGTAGCCAGAAAAGCCACCAATCATGGAAATCCTGGATGCACCTGCCACCCTCTGCAATATGTGTTCCATCTTAGGCAAAAGGTAATTATATTTCTTAGAACCTCTGTTCAGGTTCCTGAAATCAACACAGAGTCTGATTTCTCCATTCTTCTTCCTTACAGGGACCAGTTTGGCCACCCATTCAGAATATATCAACGGGACAATGATTTGGGAGTCTAACAACTTCTTTACCTCCCTTTCCATAATAGGCAACAACATAGGATTTATTTGTCTTAATTTCTGCCTAAATGGTTTGGCCTCCTCTTTCAATGGGATCTTATGCTCAATGACAGTTGTGTCATATGTTCTAAGATATTCATAGGTCTAAGCAAAAACATCAACGAATTCTCTTAATAGCTTGGTGTACTCGACCCTTTGCTCCCTCGTCAAGCTGCTTGACAACTTGATAGATTTTGGATCCTCTTCTGTGCCAATATTGCACTCAGCTACATCAACATCGTCATTTGAAATTTTACCCTTTACTGCCACATCATTTCTGTCAAATAGTCTTTCTAAAGGAACTATTCCCTTTGGGATATGATTACTGGGAAACTGGACAATATGATGGTTAGCAATTTTGTTCAGAAAAACATCAGCATGAGGATTTATTTCAAAATCAAGATCTTGGTCAATGTGTAATGCAGAAAACTCATCAACAGTATTCAGGAATATTTTGATCTCAAGATCATCCTCAAACACTTTCCAATGTTTAACATTGTCAGGTATAGAGGGTCTGTATTTCACTTCTACATCATACCTGAGCTTAGGTGGCAAGGGGAATCTGAAATTGTTTGCTGAGACAACCAGAGAATCAACCATGAAATTCTCTTCTCTTGGAATAAATTAAATTGAAAGCTAAGAAAAATATGTCAACGAGATCCCAGATGTCATTTCTGTAACTTCTAAGCTGAGGGTGCTTGGTTTGATAAGTATTTCTGATCTGATGGACAATTAAATCGACATCCCCAAACACCGATATCTCTTTAATCCCCATGTCTTTTGCATCCCTCAAACCCAAAATAAAACCTTCATACTCTGCCACATTATTAGTAGTTTCAAATTCTAACTTATAGGACAGAGATACAATTTCTTGAATAGGTGAAACAAGGACCACTCACGCACCAACACCTTCTCTAGAAGAGGCTCCATCAAAGAACATTTTCCAAACACAGGTAATAGGAAGAGAATATTCAGAGAGATTAAGGGACTTCTTCCTGATTTCAAGAGGGGGTTCAGGGGCATCAGTGAGCTGCAATAAGAAGATCCTAAATCAGTATCAAGGGAAAAAATAGGATGGGGCCAGATTCATCACTGATAATGTAGGCCAACTGAGCTTCTCTCTACAGTCTTCTATGCTCCCCTCCGAATAGAGGAATGGTAGCATATGTGAGGTCCATATTCAATGTTCCCCCAAGTCTCTTTATCCAAGATCTTGACAACAACATGCCAAACTTGGGGGGAACATCAACCACCACGATATCCATGACCACACTTTTCATGGGCAACTGAAACAAGGTCGTGACTGGATCTTTGATGACCCCAAGACACTGCACCTTCCTAGAATCAAAAGAATACAGGTCATGGGAGGTCTTTGTGATTTCTAATCCAAGTTCATCCATGACAAATTTGGGCATGAGATTATGAGAAGCCCCTGAGTCCATGAAACAATCATGCATCACCTTGTCATGTATGTTCAGATATGTATAGAAGGGAGGGGATGCATCATCTTTATCTTCTATCATGGGACCTAATATGACTACTGGCTTTTCATCCTGAATATTTACTAAGTCTAAGGAGTGAGATGCAGGCTCAGACTGTAACAGTTTAGAGAGGGATTTTTTGAAATCTTCGTGCTTGACTAGCTCTGAAAGGGGTACAGGGGTCCTAATCTTTTGGATCTCATGCTTAAAGATAAAATAAGAGGGAGGCTTCAAAATTTCCCTCACTTATGGGATAGGACCTTTGGCTATTGGCGAGGGGTTCTGCGTTTTCTTTTCCTTGCTGTCATTCGCTATGTCTTTAGCAGGACTCTCTACTTTGGAAGGTTGATCAAGGATGTTAGACTTCCATTCTTTCTTCTTAGACCTGAGGTTATATTTATTTGGAGTACTATTTCTCTTCTCTCCTTTACTCAGATCATTTATTTGGCTGTCCATGAGGGACTCCTCGTATGCAGATTGGGTCAAATGGGGAAATGGTGAGGTGTCTCCAAGGCAATGGATCTCAGGTTCAAGCTCTTCTTCCTCTCCTTCCTCATCAGCAACAAGTTTATTTTGGAGAAGGGTTTGGATTTTCTAATTATCCCTCTTTCTGTTACGAGGCTCTCTTGGGAGTATCTGAGGGGCAATATTAGGTCTTCTAAAATTGCCTTTGCTATCATCATTCTAGACACTCTTATAAATCTGCTTCCCTTTGAATTTCATCTTATCCATCTATGCAGAAAGAGATTTCACCAGCTTGGTCAATTCATCTACTTGAGGTTGGGACGCAGGGGAACTAGAGGTTGAGGATTCAGATCTCCCCCTCCCTCTGTCTCTATCATCTTTATTCCTAAGTATGTCAACTGCCAATACATTGGACTCTACTTCCAGGGCTGCATCTTGCATATGAGCCAAGGAGGTAGCTCTTCTCTCTCTTAACAGGAGGCAAAAATCAGGGTCAAAATCACTAGCATAAGTAATTTTAGCAGAGGCTTCAGTATGATTTATCTCAGCAGGGATCTTATTGTACATTTTGTTGAATCTCTTGAAGAAATCAGAGACAGATTCTCCCTCTTTTCTCTTTAGGGACCCGAACTCTATGATATAATACATAAAGTCCTTTTTATCCACCCACTGTCTCAAGAAAACATCATCTAAAGCTTCAATCCCAGCAATAGATCTAGGGGTCAATCCCCTAAACCATTTCCTAACTTGACCATCAAGGCTCTGGACAAAGACTCACATCCACACATCTTCATTTTCAATATTTAGATTGTCTGCATAACTGTAGAAGGCATCAAGGTGTTCTTCAACAATTATGTCTTCTTCTC
>SNQJ01S0018471.1:38709-50955 GCA_010110895.2 Picea sitchensis | reverse complement strand
GGTGTGAACACTATGAAGCATAATGCACGATGTCATGACACTCAAAACATCTGATCTTAGTAAGATCCTTCCTCCATATTGGTTTTGGATATGCTTCTCTCTCGGGAGAAGCCCTTCTCCCTGGTGAACCTCTTCTTCCAGGAGAACCACTTATTCTCTCCCTAGTACAGACTCAAGGTCTTGGTTCTCGTCACTATTACTCTTCACCATACAATCCAAATCATCCTTGGACACTAACCGTGTCTCCTCTTCGATACAATCGGCCCATAATCTTCAAACCCTGCAACATCTCTCATGCACAGATCCCATGCACAAAAGGCTCCCAAAACCTGGGAAGACCAACTCTATAGCCAATAACACTTGCCCATTCTAGAACAACACTGCATAGTCCTACTCCTCGATCCTTGAGGCCGAGAACACACTCTTGGCACCGATGGCACATTTTCCACTCAAAACACATCCCCTGACGCCATCTGGAATACCACTGCTCCAGATCCTTGTACTACATTCCTGGTCTTCCTACCAAGCTCCTCATACATACCTGAGTCAAACACTATATATGAATCTCACAAACAAATCGTGTGCCCCTGCCATGTGTCGGTGGCTCTCATTTGATAAGAACCATTCAATCCTTTCAGGCAAGCATCATGTTTCCCCAAGTCACGACCACCCAATGAACTTCTACCCAAGTCCATCATCCAAGTCACCAAAATCTCTCTATATCTCCTCATACTACCATTGATCTCATGTCCTCGTCTAAACAGTCACAAGTTGTGGATGGACACTCAGTCTAGTCGACTCTAGACCTCCACAACTCATCTCTACAAATTTCCTCATCCTCCCAGATCAAATACCACATACATTGTCATACCTCAACAATGTGAAACTCTCCGGCGTGATGAATATTCTATCTCATCAATCTGCCAAACAACTGAATCCATCTCATCCATGCCAAAGCACATGAGTTGCACCCATTGTAACTCACCATGAAAATTCATCGGAAGTCCATCCACAGGGTTGGAAATATTCCACACAACATACTGTTGTGATCTGGGGTCTCCACCAATCCACCAGAACTCCCAACCTGTCACACCACTGAGCTGCAATAGTCCACAAATCCGTGTTTGTACAGTCTGCTCCACATCTCAAACCAAATACCATCTAACACGTTTCCACCTGCAATCTTCACTATAGCTCCCTCCCATATCTTTCACATGTGACCTTCCCGGAACAAGAACAAGAACAACACTCATCTATTGGTGTATCCAAAAATGTGTCTTAAACATGATCCCCTTCTCTTCAGATCCCAAGCTCTGATCCCATGTCAATTTTTGCATGCAACTCTATGTGACTAATTTCAAATCTGAAAATTGTTTTCTAGTGATCTAATAGTAAAACCCTAGTTGTTATCACTGAACAACTTTACACTGAAATTATTAACTGGAAAACATATGCAGTGGAAACAAAAAGATCAAAGATGAATCATTAATACACATGAGACATAATTTAGTTCCGTAATATTGTTAACATCAGAAATCCTGAGGGAAAAAACATCCCTCCCATCCAATAAAATATCACAAAAATATGAGGACAACCTTGTCCTCCAAAGTCACTAAACCTGAGAACAACCTTGTCCTCCAATAAAAAACATCACAAGAGAACCTTGTCTTACAAAAAATAGAAAACCAAACCTCATCATTTTAGGGGCTAAATTTCGCAAATGGAATAATTTTCCATGGTTTTTCCCAAAAGAAGATTCACCAATTTCCATTTTTTCTAAAAATGATTCACCCAAATTCCATAGAATAAAATTATTTTACCTTCAAAATCGCCAAAATTTTATAGAAACTATATAAAATCCTTAGAAATTTGAATATTTTTACAAAACTATCACCAAACATTTTACATTTTGCATATTAAGGACTAGTAAGATTAGCCTATGTTTCTACATTTTAATATAAATTTCCATCCTTAAAATCATCCCTACTCANACTATATAAAATCCTTAGAAATTTGAATATTTTTACAAAACTATCACCAAACATTTTACATTTTGCATATTAAGGACTAGTAAGATTAGCCTATGTTTCTACATTTTAATATAAATTTCCATCCTTAAAATCATCCCTACTCAGCAAATCCCTGGAAATATCCTTTGCCCACAAATCTGTTGCAAATCATTTGTATGACCTACTAACATCACCTGTCAGCCTGTACGAACCTGCTCTTGTCCTGAAATCATATACATGATTTTCCCTCATGCAACCCGAATATACACATGGTTCACCTTCTTGCGACTTGCGTATATACATAATTCACCTTGCATGTGACCTGCATATATATGTGATTCGTCACACCTATGACCTCAGGATATATCTGATTCATTACACTTCGGACCTGCATATATACGTGATTCTTCACACCTATGACCTGCGTATATACACGATTTGTTCCACTGCAAACCGTGTATTGTACGAAAAATTCACTCCACACATGCGACCTTCTTCACTTCTCTCTCATGAGGTAGATTTTCCACCTTGCAGACTTTCCCTTTGTTGAGATCACCAAGCCTCCTAGCACAAGTGCAAACTCACTTATGCTAGCTCCATCATGTCTCCACACTATGACACACTATGAGATATCAAAATGACCGCTCTCCTTTATATGCAATCCTTAAGGGTCACCTTAGAATCCCCTCCACAAGTCAACATAAAATTAGGCTTTCCTTATGGGTGTGAAGCCCCAACACAAGCCCACAAATCCCATCACCAAACCCATGAGGCCCCCACTCAAATCCAAGGGGATTTCCACCAAACCAAAAGTGTGATGTGGTTCCCACAATGATTGCCACATGCCCAACACCTAGAGCCATGTGAGAATACTTGCCCAAAGCTACAAAAATCAACAAAGCTAGGAAATATGACCATGGAGGAATATGAGAAGAATTTATTGGAGCTATTGAAATATGTGGACTTTATTAAAGATGAGAAGGTGAAGATAAAAATATTCTTAAGTGGATTGCTATCATTTGACAAAGATAAAATCCAATTCAATGAACCTAAGACTTTGGAAGAGACCATTAGGAACACCAAGTACCTATATGATCAGAACAAAGATAGATCAACTTTATAGAAGTCTTAGAAATAAAAGAAGAAGGAAAAAATGGATCAGAGGATGATCCAGGTGGATATTGCTGGCCACCCACCTATTCCAACTAGCTCCGTGTGTTCATTTTTGTTCAGCACATCTTTTTTTACTGATTTATACTTGTGAGATATACACTTCTGGGGCTGTTTGAAGCCTCACACATTCTCCAGGTTGATACAGATGGCCTCTCACCTAATCCAACTGGCTTATTTTGTATGTTTTCATGTCAGCACATCTTGATGTACTTTCAGGGTTGTTTTGGGGCCCTAAACATTGTTTTTTGACTCACCACAGGAATATTGCAGACTGAGTCAGAATTTAATGGCATAATTTGTATCTCTCTGAAATACCTTTCCAATGGGCTATCACGCACCTAAAACGGAGGTTGTATGCAAAATTTATGACCCTAGGAAGTTAAGGTACCAAATTACACCAACTTACCCATAAGGCCCACATGACTTTTGGTGTTTCACCTTCTAGGGTTAGGTTTTTGGATGTCTAGGGTTTTGGCATTCATGAGTAATATGAAAAGGGCCTATGGATCCTCATTGTAATCCATTATGCTCAGACGGATGCATGTAGCAGCCACATCTCTTCTCAGAGATAGTTACCACCATTCGAGCAAGTTTCAGTTCTGCAGTTTTACAGTTTCAGCCTATTTCATTATTTAATAGAAGATATTGTTCACTGGATATTTGTGTTATTATTCCTATCTCTTTTTTATTGTATTCGGTCTGTTAATCAGTTCATTCCACTCCTAAATCTGGATCAGTGGTATCAAAGTGGTCCGGTCTTCATTTATTTTTCTTCGTGCATGTCCCCGATAAGGTCTAGGTACAAGAAGTTGGGATTTGAACCAATCAATCCATTACCAAATCGGTCGCGCCGAGCCTGGCAAAAACACATGGGAGATGAAAAGAAAAATGATGGAGCAGGAGATCCTATTAAAAAAATTCTCGAGGAATCCATCGTGCGACAAAGGAACGAAGTGATGGACAACTTCGCGTAGATCCCTCGACGGTTGCCCACGGGAGAAGCATCTTCATCAGGAGGCCATGCAACCCCCTTCAAGGTACAGGTAAATTTTGATATTCCATTATTTGAAGGACTGATAGATGTGAATGTTGTAGATAAATGGTTGAATCTACTCGAATGATATTTTTCGGTCCACGATTTTTTTGATCGGGAAAAGATCACTTTTGCACTCCTCAAGGTCGTTCCCCATGTCAAATACTAGTGGGATACTTAATTTGAGAAAAGGGTCGTGGAGGAATCTGAAATATTTGTGGTGGCCCCTACATGGGATTCCTTCTGGGACGCCATTAAATAACAATACTACCATGTTGGAAGCTACGAGGACCAGTACACCAGATGGACCACCCTACGTCAAGAAAGGGATCAAATAGTACCAGACTTCACCGAAATTTTCCATACCCTACGCACCAAATTGGGTATCAAAGATTCTGAGCGTCATCTGGTGCTCAAATACCATGGTCGTTTGCATAGATACATTCAAACAGAAATGGAGTTCTTGGACATCGCTTCATTGGGCACAACTTATAGATACATTGTCAAGATCAAGCAAATATTTAAGCAGAAACGACGAGAGTTTGGATCTGCAAACCCCTCACAGCCGAAGTAGGGCAAAGGAAACACCAACCCACATATCAAGGGACCAATTCACGATGGCTTCCCTCAAGACAATCTCTCCAAGCCATAACACAATAAGGACAACGAGAAGACGATGAAGCACATAGGAAAATGGTGTGAGTACCATAAAATTCCTTGGCACAACACCGACGAATGTCGCTCCAAGCAGTCCCTCATGGGCGAGTTGAAATCTTCCGAGTCAGAGGTCGATTCTGATTCCAAGTCAAATCCTGAAGGAGGGAAGCGGATTATCGATGTTGAACCCAGTTCCATGGTCACTACCACCAAAGTCCAGCCAAGCGAACCAGAAGAACTAGAGGAAGGGGAACGCCCCTTTCACTCGCAAATGAGGTTCAAGGGGGCTCTGATTCACTTCATTGTCGATAGCGGAAGTCAAAAGAACATGATTTCACTAGAGGTCGTTAAGAGGCTAAACCTCCCAACGACACCGCACCCATAACCCTACACCATCGGCTGGCTTCATCAAGGAAGAGATCTTCGTGTTAGCCAATAGTGTCGTTTTCCCTATGACATCAAGCCTTTCAAAGATGAGGTACTATGTGATATTACTCCCCTTGAATTTTGTGATGTTCTTTTAGATAAACCACATGTGTAGAAGCATCATGATGTGTATGAGTCTAGACCCTGCNGTATAGGATCCCAGAGGTGCCACCGCCTACTGTTATTTCTTTCATCTTTGCTAAGCAATGTAGTAAGGTCATTTCACAGACCGGGAAGTTTGTCTTCTTTGTGATCCATACTCATAGTAAGAAGAAGTTCACCGCCACATCCGTGGCCTCTACACAATACCTCTCTTTGTAGCAAAAGCAATTGGATGGGATCATGGAAGAATATAGAGACATCTCAGTCTCACCTACAGGGGTACCGACACACTGCCAAGTCAAGCATCCAATTGATCTGACCCCTGATGCACCTATACCTAATGGACTAGTATATCGACACTCTTTGATGGAGAATGACGAAATCAGGCATCATATCCAAGATCTTCTTCAAAAGGGGCACATCAGATCTAGCTCCTCCCCTTGCGGAAGCATGATTGTAATGGTGCAGAAGAAGGATGGAACTTGGTGACTCTGCATTGAGAGCCTTAAACACAATCATTGTTAGGAACCGCTACCCCATTCCCAAGATCGATGACCTTCTTGACCAACTCAAGGGGGGGAATTTCTTCAACGAGATTGACTTGAAGTCTAGCTACCATCAAGTTCCCATCGAACCAACTGATGTCTGTAAGACCACCTTCAAGTCTAAATAAGGTCCTTATGAATGGCTAGTCATGCCCTTTGGCTTAACAAATGTACCAGCCACTTTCATGAGGTTGATGGACGATGTATTGATACCCTTCACCAAATAATTTGTGGTAATATATTTGGATGACATCCTCATCTTCGACAGAATGTGGGAGGAGCACATGCAGCATATTCAACAAGTTTTGAGCACTCTGCGGCAACACAAGATTTATGCCAACTTGGAAAAATGCTCTTTTTTCATGAACATGGTCCTCTTATGCCACATTGGTCACATTGGTCATCTATGTGTTCCTATAAGCGAGCGTGCAAATCTTATTTGGGAATCCCACTTCATTCGGGTGGTAGGACATTTTGGCGTAGAGAAAACTGTGGTCGTTCTTCAGAACCATTTTTATTGGCCAAAACTTCGACATGACGCCAGGAAATATATTAGATCTTGCACTGCTTGCCATATTGCCAAGCTGACCATCAATAAGCAAGGCTTATACACCCATCTTCCTATTCCCTAGAAGTCATGGGAATCCATCTCCATGGATTACATGTCTGGTTTGTCGTCCATCAAGCATGCAAATGACTGTGTGTTTATGGTCGTTGATCGGTTTTTGAATATGGCCATCCTCACAGTCGATAAGAAGAATGTCACAGCGACAGATACTGCCAAGATCTTCTTCGAATGAGTTTGGGTTCACTTTGGGATACCACATACCATCATCTCTGACCAAGACAACAAGTTCCTCAACACCTTTTGGTCGAGTCTTTGGTCTCTGTTGGACACCAAGCTCACAAAATCCACTTCTTTCCACCCCCAAACCGATGTCCAAACTGAGGTCGTCAATCGTATGATTGTGCACATCCTACGCATATACAATTCTAAGAATCCTCGTACATGGGACGAGAGTCTCCCTTATGTCCAACACAGCTACAACAGGGCTCTCCATAGTTCCACCGGCCATAGCCCATTTCAGGTGGGTTTGGGATTCCAACCCTTGGGACCCATTGATGTTGCACTTCCTCTTGCCACTGCACAGAAAAAATCTTCCCCTGATCAGTCTGTGATCAACAAATCTACCAGATTCAGCACATCCCCCAACATGTACAAGAGATTCTACAGAAATCCAATGCTAAGTACAAGCAGCGTCATGATAAACATAGGGTACCACACCAATTTCAGGTTGGAGACAAAGTCTGGTTACATTTGCAGAAGGAGCGTCTCACCGGGCCCCATCGAAATCTTCAGTCACTTCATTATGGGCCTTAAACTATCACCAAGGCTGTGGGTAGCAATTCTTTTGAGCTCAACACTCCACCCTTCCTTGGTTTGCATCCAGTATTCAATGTGGACCTCCTTCGGCCATATTTTCCACCATTATTGGACACCTCTGAGATCGTCGAACAACTGACACCAACAGAGCTCAACCTTGACTGCTCCACCGATCAAATTGTGGACACACATGTCAAAGGAACTCTCCAACAGTGGATCCATATTTATCGAGTTGTCAAGGCAGGGAAACTCCTACACCAAGGCAAGTGGCTCACCCGGGGCCAAATCGAGCAGAAGTTTCCTCACCTGATGGGGGAACTCAATGCAATGGATACAATTTCTTCCTAAGAGGGGAGGATTGATCCAGGTGGATATTGGTGGCCACCCACCTATTCCAACTAGCTCCTTGTGTCCATTTTTGTTTAACAGTTCTTTATGTACTTCTTTATAATTGTGAGTTCTACAATTCTAGGGTTTTTTGAAGCCTCACACATTATCCAAGTGGATACGGGTGGCCTCTCGCCTAATCCAACTGGCTTACTTTGTATGTTTTCATGTCAACACATCTTGTTGTACTTTCAAGGATGTTTTGGGGCCCTAACCATTGTTTTTTTGGCTCGCCACCATCAGACTATGAATGAAGTCAAAGTCTAACAATGGAATATGTATCTCTCTGAAATACGTTTCAAACGGGTTATCACACGCCTAAAATAGAGGTCGTATGCAAAAGTTATGACCCTAGGAAGTTGAGGTACAAAATTACACCAACTTACCCATAGGGCTTGTTATCACGTAATTTGTACTTTGATATAAAGGAAAGGTAAATAAAGACAAATTGATGTAACGGGAGACTATACTATCACTGCCACCTCAATAGGATGTCTCTTTCTATTTAGGGTGGTAGGCCCAGGGGAGACGTCCCCGATGACCTGGGGTTTTGAGAAGGCAAAGGATAAAGGTTAAGTAAAAATTTCCCTCTCACAAGTCACCACCGATCAGAAATTCTGGCTAAAAAGCCAATAAAGAAATAACAAAACCAGAAGTGCACCTGCCTAGAACAAAGAAACATGAAAACTATAGATTTGCAAAAGTACTTGTTGGTTAGCACTTCACATAATCAGAGACTTTTTTGAATAAAGAAATTGACTAATATATTGATGAAGCAAACAAAGATGTATAGCAGTGATAATCATAAGACAATACTTCACAATAAATGCTTTATAGAAGATTCAAAATGAGAAATAACGATTAATCATCAATATCATAACACCAACATTCATCAGAATCAAATAAGGCTATGCATTAGTCAATCTTTTCAAAGAAGCTCTAAATGTTGTGAAGTGTGACTATAACTCAAATGAATAATAGCAGCAATAAGGTTAGCAGATCAATCTAAACTAGGGTTAGAAGGTGTTAGTAGTTGTTTAAAGGTTTGGATGTTTGAAATTTGTGATCAAACACTCAAGAGAGAGAGATCTTAGACCAGTGTCTTCATAGGGAAAATGGAGTCAAAAAAGGTGGCTACAAGAATTGAAGGAACAAGATGATGATAATAGAGCCAAAGACAAGAGGAATTAATGGATGAAGTGTCAGTAGGCCGAGGCTTCAACCACCAAATTAACAAAGGTTGCCCACTTTATTCCAGTTAACTTGAATCATAAATAGTGAATATTGAAATATATATATATATATATGAAAGAAATTGTTAGGTTTCCTGGAGTACCTAAGGAAATTGTGTCAGACAAAGATCCAAATTTTATTTCAAACTTTTGGAAGGGATTTTTTATAGGATTTGGAACAAATATGAATTGTAGCACAACCTATCATCCAAAAAACAGATGGGTAGATAGAGAGAATTAATTAGGTGATTGAAGATATATTGAAGATGTATGTAATGGATAAGCCATCCAAACGGGAGGATTACCTGCATTTGATTGACTTTTCCTATAATGATGGGTATCAATATTCATTAAAAATGAGTCCATTTGAAGCTTTATATAGTAGAAAATGAAATACTCTAGTGAGTTGGGACAATCCAGTAGATATAGTACTTGGGCCAGAGTTGCTCCAAGAAATGGAAGATCAAATGGTCGAGATTAAACATAATTTGAAGGCAACACAAGATAGACATAAGAGTTATGTAGATAAAGGAAGGACATCCAGAGAATTTAAAGTGGAAGAGCATGTTTTGAAAGTGAATCCAAAGAAGAGTTCTTTGAAGTTACGAAGTTGCACTAAGCTGACAACTAGAGTTTGTGGCCCATTTGAAATATTGGATGGAATAAGGCCAATTCAATACATGATTTCATTTCTTTCTTCCATGAAAGTGCATAATATATTTCATCTGTTATTATTAAAAAAGGTATGTGCATGATCCTAACCATGTCATTGATTGGTCTTTGATTTAGGGGGATCCTAAAGGAGACTTCAAGGTACAACTAGTGCATACACTAGACAATAAGGTCATGGTGCTCTAGAACAGATCCATAGGGTCCAACGAACCTGCTACAACCCTAAAGAAGTGACATGGGAGTTGGAAGATGTAATTTCCCCACCCACTAATGGTATGAAATTATATGTGCTTCTATTATGATGGTATGTTATTTTGGTGTTGGAATTTCGTAAAACACTTTGAAAGTAATGGTTTGTTACCCCTGAAATGACCTCTTTCGACTACTAGTCTATTTGTTCCTTTTGTTGTTATAGTGAGTATTATGGGTCATGAATATTGTCAAACAGTTGGTGGACATACTCAAAGCCCATTATGCAAACCCACTTTCCTTAATTTTGTATCTTTGGAGTGTATTTCTGATTTAAGTATTATGTCAAAAACTTGGTAGCAGACCCAAACACATATTATAAACCCCTATTTTTCTCACTGTTGTAGACTACCCCTTATTTTCTATTGTTATTATGTTTATGTGCTATGACTTATGGGTATTTTTGGTTCATGCATTAAATCAAACTGTTTCATTATAATCTTAAAGAATGGGCACACATTTGAGATTTCTATTACATTGACATCAAACAACAATATTTATTATAGGTAGTGGTAACTTCTACCAATTTGTCACTAACAACAAATACAAATTTGTCCAAGAAATATTTTGACTTGAGATAAGATAAATCTCTTTTTGTAGAATGTATTTATATAGCCTCTTATCAATGCTCCAAATATTGTTGAGGGATGCAACTATTACAATAGAAAGTAGACTCAACACCAAGATTTGTTTGTTGTTTTTCTAGCCTGGGTGTCCACACATGAACAATAATTAATTTGCAGAAATAACACCCTTCAAGATTCCATAGACAACAAGTGCCTATTATGTTGGAAATGACCCTCTTGGTACCCATTATTTGTTGAAAACAATGAAACCCCCTAGGTTGTCATACTCTGCCCAACAATATGAAAATCGATCCATCCAATAAGACTTGGATCATGGATGGTGAAATTCAGTCCTTCAACAAGTGACTCAACCTTCCCAAGACAATGGTGATCTCCCCAAGAAGAAATATGGCCACTCTACTCTAAACTCATCCCAAAATTAATCAGATTTGGTCTTCTCATAATATTGGCACCCCAATACTAGATTTCAGTCCAACAATGATAGATTTTCAACCTCTTCCAAGTGGAATTCAACTTTCCCAAGACAATGGTGATCTCCCCAAGAAGAAATATGGACACTCTACTCTAAACTCATCCCAAAATTAATCAGATTTGGTCTTCTCATAATATTGGCACCCCAATACTAGATTTCAGTCCAACAATGATAGATTTTCAACCTCTTCCAAGTGGAATTCAACTTGCACTAAGGAAGGCTCAATTGTTATTGTAAAACTCGATCTCTTCCTCTGGAACTCTGTCCTCACTCATAAATTATGTCCTGCATAACAAAATATGGTTCCCACAAAGTCCTAGCTGCTACAACAATGGATCTACCTCCTCAACTATGAAAGAAAATGGAATTCCTGAATGGTTTCCCCACCAAATGGCTAGGGTGGATCTCTCACCACCGAAACTTGATAAGCTAGGGTGGAATCTTTCACCACCGAAACCAAACCCAATTAGAGTTTACTCCAAACCCCCAAAGGCTCCAAGAGCTCTCCAAATCAAAATTATCCATCCAACATAATGAGAGAATATGAGCCCTTATCTCTCTTTTATACCCCCTTTCACCTTTTTTTCCCTCAAGTGACTTATAATTCATCTTTAATATTTTCTCATAAAATCACTTTATTAATTCAATAAACCTTTTTACTCCAAAAAGTGATGTATTTGACTTTAAATCCTTTTCGGCCACTGGAAGTCACTTTTTTTTATCATCTATGATCTGAACCTTTAGAGATTTTCATCTTGATTCCAATGAGTTATTACACTAAGGTGTCCTTTCAAATAATATGATCCAAATAACGCCTTTAGTGCATTTAATTCATTTATGCTCAATAATACTCCCAATTTACGGGAATAATTGGAATGTCACAGAACCAAGAACAAAATGTATGGAAGTGATCCCAACAATGAAAGATGACGAGGTTGGGCCTCATATAACTCCTCCAAACCACTCGAGCTCATTGTTAACCTCAATTTAACCATCTATTCAGGATGACATAAACCCATAAGGTCACCTCCAACTGCAAAGCAGGGGAATCCAAAAATGGGGACATTACAAAAGATGTGATGTGGGTGGAATACATGCATCTATTTTGAAATTTTGATATGAAAAATTGTTGTATATATGTATGATGATGTGGACCAAGAACAATGCAAAATTTAGGAGGAGGAGAATGTAACACCTCGGTTTTGATCCCGGGATTAACAATGTATATTTATATATACGATGAACTGAGGGCCAAGCAATGTAATCTATAAACATTATACATTGAATATTAACAATAAAAATGCATCACTCACTATAG
>SNQJ01S0018471.1:0-13338 GCA_010110895.2 Picea sitchensis | reverse complement strand
AGGTATTTTGCTTAGCATCAAAACTATGGTCAGTGTCATTGTGACACAAATTACAAAAGTGTTTGACCCTATCCTTTGTGGTTGTGCTTTTTCATGTCAATGAATACACACTCAACAACATACTCGTTAATGTTATTGCATATATACAATGAGATCTTAAAGTACTTTAAAATCGATGTTATATTTCTCATCATATACAACGTTAATGAGTTTATTGCTCAATGCATCATATTTTCTCTTTGAAAAATGCATATTCTTGATTGAAAAATGTATATTCTTGATTTAGATACTTTTTGAATCATCCATTTATCTCTTATATAAGAGGCAAAACCCCCATCTCACTCATCTCTCTAATAAAAGAATATGCTCGACACTAGTTTTGGGATGCATACTTTTTAGATGTAAATAAGTAGGGCGTTGTCCTCATCCTTCTTGGGAGAACCTTATCTTGGTTAGCATCCCCTCCCACATCTAGTGAGTGCAAACTCTCCATTGAGCGCCACATTCCTAAGCCACCACTTCGTGTGACCCTGAGAGTGTGTTGTCTTCCAATATTAACATCCATGCTCCGAAAAAGGAGACAAGGAGAATAACATATATGTTTACTTAGGTAATGTAGATATGAATTGTTTACACTTGTTGTCGTGACCCTAGACTCATGGACAACATTGCAATTGATGTTGTTGTCCAGAAAGTCCATTGATTTTGTTTTTTATATTTATAATTAATAATAATTTTATTTTTTATATTTACGTGTATTAATGATAATTTTAGGAAATCGATAACGGTTGCTTTGTAGCCAATAAAATCAAATATTGAACGCGGGATTTGATGTTTCTAGATTTTTTAGAATGATGCCACGCTGATCACTTGGAAAGTTTACTTGCAAATGTATTCTCACCTCAATGATTTGACGAAATATTGGTGTCTTTTTCATAATTACAATTTGTCCTTATAATTATTCTTTGAAAGAACGAAGTCGCAAAATTGCCATCATTTTATAAAAAGAGTGAGTTTTTCTTCCATTTCAATGGGAAATTATGACAGTTTACTAGAGAGAGGAAAGGAGGAAAAAAAGATAGATTTTATACTCACGATAACACGACTAACTAAGCACTATCACGACTTTTTTTTCACCAGTTTCCTTTAGTATTGCAAATGCCTTATGATGATCATGATTAAATATTATAAAAAGAATTAGATCCTCCCTGAGATTTCCTTTATATAAAAAGTACCTTTTTATATTGAATATGAAGATAGACAACACTAATTATATTGGTATAATCTTATTAACTTAATATTTAATATCTGATTTCATAAAACCGTCCGTTCATATTGAGAGTGGGTTAATTCTGGAGTAATCTTTTTTCAAGTTTTTTTAGGTAGGTTTTTTTTTTATGCTGTTTTAAATTTTTGACCAATTCAAAATTTTTTAATTGATTTTCTAAACATTTGGGTTGGTTTAAAATGAAACAAAACCTTTAAAATAAAAATTTTGAAATGCATAAAATTTTAATTGTGCAAAACTTAAACTACCTCTGAAAATAAAACCAGATTCAAATCCATTATTTTTTTTTTTCATGAACCTACTCTGTCCACACTTCTGTAAAAATAAGCCCCCTATATTTTCTAAAAAATGCCGTACTCCAATCTTATCTGGCAGACGGATCTACGGCGTGCATGAAAGATCTAAGATTTCTACCTATACGCACGCACTAATAAAAAGACTAGACGATTAGCTGGATCTCATCATGATCGCCTCACTTTTCTTAAGAATATGCTAAATTTCTAACAAACAGATAGTATTTTAAGGTAAAAGATTGGTTGAGTCTGGCCACTCTTAATAATTTTACTCTATTTTAAACTTAAAAAAAAAATAGTTCCAACATAGTACTGAAAATTTCTACAAATTTAGTGTATTTCTCATTGTAGAGGATTTAAATGCTTAGAATATATATTATGTAATTTTAAGATGTTTTTAGATAAAACAATATATTTAAATGCTTTGCAGCCGAATACACATACATGCATCGGATTCTGTTTTATAACAAAAGATTAAATGAGCGTTTATTGTCATTGGAAAGCATCCCATTAATTAACATCTGTCGAAGAACGAGCCTCAGACTTTTTTTTTTTTGCTTATGGGACCTTCAGCGAGATTTCTCCTAATCCTCTCGATCCGAGACACTTGCCTGAGCAGCGATTTCTTCAAAAGAAGTGGGGCCGAGCTCAGGGACTTGTGTAAAGTGGATCGACAGGCATTGGACTATGGTAGCAACAGCTATATACTTTATCGCCAAAAAGAGTTGTGTCAGTATTATTGCATGCACCATAGGAGTATGAGACTGCTAATTCTCTGCTGTCGTCAGCTTTGAAGTTATAAAGCAGAAATGGTGGACGGTGGGCCTTAGCCCAGAGGATAGACATTAACCCGTACTTCATTTATTAATGAATTAAAAATATTTTGCAAATGTGTCTGTCATCTTTGAATAAATATGGCAGTAACCTTACTTTAAAAAACCTTGATTGCACATGCAAATGCACATGTAATCCTTTTAATAAATATGTTAATAAATATGACAGTAGTGCGTTTTCATCAGGATTGATGAAAACGAAGATGGAAATTTAAGAACGTATCGAAAACAGAGCAGTAATAAATTCTATAGCTTGGGATATGGTGTCGTATCCCAATTCAAGGAGTCGTAACCGCTCAGAGAGCCAACGCTGGCAGTCGATGGTTATTGCGTGCGTGTCAATAGTGGAAAACAGCATGCTACGTTACATTTGACAATTGCCCTCTTTCTTTTCATTTCCACTGGTTCAATTGTTCAGCGCACTAAGTATAATTATAGTAATACTCTTAGGCTCTTTCCTTAATCATAATTATAAGCCATCCGCCCACAAGCATAAGTAACAGTAGTACGACGGCCATACCAGCAAGTGGCAGCGACTATGGCAACTCTGTAGTTCAGTCCAGAGAATGCTAAGGGTTATCCGCAGAAGCGGAAATACACCTGCGGGCACCTGGCAAAGCCCACAACTTCGAAACCGACTGTTAATAGGTTAGCATTTAGCTTCCTCCCATCAGCTGTTCTTGTTATTAGTTAAAAATCTCTTCATCCCCTCTATTTCTTTTCCACATGAACATTGCTTCCATGCCCTACATTGTAATATGCATATTCATTTGTAGTGCAGAGCGATGTCTGTGTGCTGTAATAAATATGATATCTGTTTTGCCCTGCAGGAAGGCTTCTCGGCATGGACATGGCAAAAGATCAGAGACTCCGTGCGAATATATTGGCACTGTTGCTGGTGGTATCGTTCATTGTAAGTGACTCGGAGCCTCATAGAAGAGAGATTTAGTGGAATGGATTCATTTGTCTGCTTTACCCATATGTGACAGATTGCATCTTCTTTTGCTTTTGTTGTTGTTGTTATGTGCAGATCCCGATCTGCCATGGCGGATCAGATCATCCATTTGCAGCCAAGGCTTCACTGTTACGATTCTGGCGCCGCGTATTGCCGAATGCGAGGCTCCCAGCCTTCTTGTTGGAGAAGGCATCGCCGCTCAACGCAACTTCAGTCGCCGTCTTTGCTGGCTACATCGCAAATCACACTCTTCCCGACCACATCGCTTCCTTCTGCACTGCTGCAGACCTCCTCTGCACTCGAAGAATCGCGGTGACCGGAGACGAGAAAGCTGTCGTTGGGGACGCGGATTTCCAGAGTTATCATGGAAAAGATTTCAAACACTACAAGGTCGGAGCCAGTTCTGGCACCGACAGTTTCAAAAATTATTCAGACGGAGACAACGAGGCGAAGGACGATTTCAAGAGATATGGCCGAGATGGCAACGGACGATCTCAAGTGTTTGCAAATTACGCCCCGCAGACTAATATTGAAGACGAAGGCTTTGCAACCTACAGTAGCGGAGCCAGTGCAGCCAATAGCGATTTCACTAACTATGGATCCAACAGCAATGTTCCTGATCATCATTTTAAAAACTATGGCACTGACAGTAACGCGGGTATTCAGAATTTCAAGAGCTACGCAGACAACTCCAACGTCGTAAAGAATGACTTTGCCAGCTACGGCAAGGACGCCAACGGAATCTTGAGTGGTTTCTCTAGCTACGCGGAAAACTCCAATGTTATCACCAACAACTTCAAAGGCTACAGTGAAGGTGGCAATGGACCCCTGGATCAATTTACTTCATACGCAGACAACGGTAACGTTCYCAGAAACGAGTTTGAAAGTTACGGGAGCAATGGAAATGGAGCCTTGCAAAGCTTCACTAGTTATGCAGACGGCGCCAATGTACCGCAAGATGTTTTCAAGTCTTACGGGAAGGATGCAAATACTCCTCTTGTTACTTTCACCAGTTATGCAGACGAAGGCAATGTAGTCCAAGCTGTTTTCCAGACTTACGGGAAGGGTGCGAATACTCCTCTTGTTACTTTCACCAGTTATGCAGACGGCGCCAATGTACCGCAAGATGTTTTCAAGTCTTACGGGAAGGATGCAAATACTCCTCTTGTTACTTTCACTAACTACGGCAATTCGTCCAACTCTCAGCAGGAYGAATTCAAGCAATACGGAAAGGGTTCCAACAGTCCTGACATGACGTTCACCAGCTACGGCCGAAACACCCAGTTCAAAGAGTATGCCAAGAATGGCACAGGCATAACCTTCTCATCCTACACTAATTCCACTAATTCCAATTCCAGCGCGATGGGGACTGCCGCAGGCGTGGAGGCGGGGAAGTTCTTCCGGGAGAATCTGCTGGTCCAAGGTTCGAGTCTCCCTTTGCCTAACCTGAGAGATTTCATGCCTAGGAGATTATTCCTGCCTCGATCTCTGGCAGACAAGCTTCCTAGCTTCAGCAGCCAAAGTTTAGCAGAGCTGGTGCGCATGTTCCGCATTCCGGAGAACTCGAGCATGGAAGGAATGATGGCGAAGACGCTAAAAGAATGCGAACGCCCGGCTGTGAAGGGAGAAATAAAGAAATGCGTGACATCGGTCGAAGGTATGGCAGAGTTTGCAGTGGGGATATTGGGGAAGAAGGTGGAGGTGCTGACCACAGCGAGCACGGCAGGTTCTGGAGAGCGCGTCCAAGTCGGGGAAGTGAATGGGAAAGATGGAGGGAGAGTGACGAGGTCGGTGTCGTGCCATCAAAGCATGTTTCCATATCTCGTCTATTATTGCCATTCGGTGCCCAAGGTGAAGGTATACGAGGCCGCGCTCCTGCGCAACTCAAACTCAAACCCCAGCGCCAACCAGAAGGAGAAGATTGAGAAAATAAACGATGGAGTGGCCATCTGCCATTTGGATACGACTCAGTGGAGTGCGGGGCATGCAGCATTTGTGGCATTGGGACATAAGCCAGGCCAGATAGAGGTTTGCCACTGGATTTTTGAAAACGATCTTATTTGGGTACCAGTAAACTGATGGTATCAGCCACAATTCTACCTTGGCCTAATTATAGATATCTATGAAATCTTCGTGTCTGAACTTTACTTTGAACTGTAATTTGCTTGCAATCTGGAATTCGAATCTAGTCTTTCAAGCAAAATAATAAAATAGAAATTTGAGAACCAGTCATTTTTCTTCGGGGTAGGTGAAAAGGGTAGGAGGCAAATCTGGAATTCGAATCTAGTCTTTCAAGCAAAAAAATAAAATAATAAAAAAGAAATTTGAGAACCAGTCGTTTTTCTTCTGGGTAGGTGAAAAGGGTAGGAGTATAGGATAGTGTGAGATCAGTGTGGCCAGTGCACTAAATTTGAAAGAGAAATTTCATAAAAGTTTCAACTTGTGGCATGTGTAATGATGAATACATGTGTAAAGAGATATTTTTCTGTTTCTGTGTAATGATGAATACATGCATCCAAATGCGAATCCTGATTTTGCTATGATGAACGGACGATATTCAATTTGATATCTGTGGTGCTCTTTTCCGTACGCGGATACAGCCTAATAATGATATCCATATCTTAAAAAGAAAAAAACAGTGTATCAGAAGATTCGTTTCTTGGGCCAAACGGAAGGAAAACCGATGCAGTAGATAAATGGATAAAGTTTAAACCCGCTGTCTTCTTATTGACAGGCTTGTGATCATCCTACATACCCGTCGTTTGTCTTTAAAAATCTACATCATGTACTCTGCATATTTTCTCTGATTAAACGTTGGCATTAGTTTCCAAAACTCTGCAAATAAGCAGTTATACATATAATACCTTTTAATTTTTTAATACATTTCATTAATTATGAGGTTAAATGGATGTGTGTGCATTTATTAGATTTCACAAAAGTATAAAGCCCTTGTGATCACTCCAAACTTCACAATTGATTTAAAAACGAATCCAATAAAAAAAGCTTTATCGTCTCTCTTTTTTAACACAAATGGGTTGTAATTGTTTGAAGCTTTGATTGGATGGCCAACATCATCTATCGACAGAGGGGTGGTCCACACTGGATTGGAAACTGGGGTTGGACAAAGGAGAAATAGAAAGAAAGTTTTCTCCACTATAGTATCTTTTTTAACAAATGGGTTGTAATTGTTTGTGGTATTTATGGTTATATATTCTTGAAAGATTATCAAAGATTATATATATATATATATATATATATATATATATTAATTTAGTTGTTTTTTTATAAATTAATAAGTTATTAGGTTGATAGTTTGGTATACACCTATTGGAAATTGGTTTTTAATGGACACGATTTCATATCTTCACAATATATTAATAAAAATGACAATTAATTTTAGATAATTTTTAATGGACACGATTTCATATCTTCACAATATATTAATAAAAATGACAACTAATTTTAGATAAAAGGGTGATTAAGGTGATTAGCATAACAATGACAATTAATATATTAATAAAAATGACAACTAATTTTAGATAAAAGGGTGATTAAGGTGATTAGCATAACAATGACAATTAATTTTAGATTTGATTTGATTTATTTTTATTGTGTTTTATTGCATTTATGCTTTTTTTATTTAGATTTCTTTATTGGGAGGCCTTTCACTTCTTTGTGTTTGTTGGCCACTCAATGGGTGAATCTAGCCCCTTCTTCTCCACCTTACCAACTATGCATTTTCCTTTAATGGTGCTCGTTGTCCATATTTGGCCATGTTTGTATAGGTGTGAAACGTTCCATGGACGACAGTCGATGTTTTAATTAACTTGGGCAATAACACATTTGTCGGGCATTTCAGATTTCACCTCATCTCCCAAAAGAAGATGAGTATACCATTTGTATCCAGTGAGAGGGATTAGGTGGCTAGCATTTTAGATTTCACCTCATCTCCCAGGCAAAGAAGATGAGTATACCATTTGTAGCCAGCGAGACAACTGCATAGTTGCTCAAGAACACTTGGCTCCAACCAACATGTAGATGCAGATGTGCGACTAGGGCAAGAGAGGCTAGGCAAAGAACCATAGCGGCTAGGTTTTGACATTACGAAGGTGTGTGCAGAGATTTTTAAGAAGTCGGATGGATAGGTCAATGTTCTTTCTTTACTTACTTGGTTCATTGACCCTATACTGTAGACAATTTCATCAAATTTTGAGAAGCTTTTAAAATAGTTAAAAGACTATTTTTGTTTTCTTAGAGGACTTTAATGGCTATTTTCGTTTGCTTAGGGGACTTTCAGGGATCGATTCTGACTTTAGAAATGCAAGATGTTTGTATGCAGTGTAAATAAAAATTATTTGTATGTACGTTGAAAAATGTTTTTTATGCAAAATGAGTATACAATTTGTATCCAGTGAGAGGGATCAGTTGGCTAGAGTTTTAGATTTCACCTCATCTCCCAGGCAAAAAAGATGAGTGTACCATTCTTAACCAACGAGAGGAATCGGGTCTAGACAATTGTGTAGCTTCTAAAGAACACTCAACTCCAACCATCATGCAAATGTAGAGGCACGGCTAGGGAAAGAACCCTAACGACTACGTTTTGACATTGTGACGGTCTGTGCAGAGATTTTTAAAACGCCAGATGGACAAGTCAACGTTCTCTCTTTACTTACCTGGTTCATTGAACTATATACTATAAACAACTTCATCAAATTTTGAGAATCTTTTAAAATAGTTAAAAGACTATTTTTGTTTGCTTAGGGGACTGTAATGGCTATTTTCATTTGCTTAGGGGACTTTCAGGGGTCAATTCTGATTTCAGAGATGCAAGATGTTTATATGCAGTGTAATTAAAAATTATTCGCACGTACAATGAAAAATGTTTGTATGCACTGCACTGTAATTAATGTCTAGGTTGATTTTTTAAGTGAAGATTTTTGGGCAAGGTTTTGTAACATATATGAAGCCAACCCCCCTTCTCCTTGAGCTGCACAACCTCTCGGTCAAGGATCTTCAATTTTCAAAGCTGAATTAGCTCTTTGAAACCTTAATGGTCTCGTTTGTAAATAACCACAGGTCTCTTCAGTCTTTCGGTGCAAGTTTTATGACACTCGTGATCTCTCCCAGGTGATTAGTGTTCAGGAACTAGCTCCTATTATGTTAGCTCCTTCCCACATATGACCTTAGGTTATGTCCACACACAATTGCGGGCGCGGTTGAAAGTGGTTTGGGATCAATCCACTTTTCTCCCCGCAATTCACTACCAAACGCCACGCATCCAATTTGCAATACCATAGTTTCTATTGCGACCCACTCTCAAATTTTTAAATTCTGAGCACTTTCCATCCCTACAATCTTTCATAATCGTCGATCTCACAATCTCGACGGTGCTTCTAAATGGGTGGTTCAAATCTGTCCTTTCCAAATCTACGGATCAGATTTAACCCTTCTAAATCAACAGTTGTGATTTATTTCGTGGTTCAGACTTAGGGAGTTTCAACTTTCTACCTTTGCTTTCCTCTGAAATGCACGGATTCTTGTCACGTGTCCTCTTGAATCGGACGGCTATAATTTACTTTGGACTATCCAACATTTGACGTTTATTTCGGCCCTCCAGCTCTCCGGGCTTTGGGAGTTTCAAGTCTCAATATGAAAATCTCGAAGTGATTTCTCTGGAGTTCATAATCTATCGCCACGTATCCTTCTGGACTAGACAGTTCAGAGCTCCTTCGGCTCTTCGGCGATATCTCCCCCTATGTATACACACAGTTTAAATCTTGTGGACTTTTGCTAAATCCAATGGTGTGAAATAATTCGGATCTTCTTGGATGGATCTTCACCTTTCACCTTGCCCAACCTTCGCAAATTCTTCTTCTAAAAGATTTCTTCGACACTTAGTCATTGGTCCTGTGCAATCCTTGCAACCGACCTCTGCACTTTCTTGCGAGAAAAACCCAAGTTATTTCTCCAAGTTAAATACTTCGTCTACGCACTCCTTGCACTTAATATGCACACTCTGCATACAAAAGTTCCATGCTATTTCTTCTAAGCTTCGAGTCGAACAAAACTCTCTCACACGCACTCCTTGCGTTCAATATGCATTCCTTGCATAACTTACAAAAGAGAAAACTTGAAAATTATTCAATTATTCATTCTCCATGAACCTCATACATTCACAAAACACATAACAACAGTCAAACAGTGTCAACACTATACAATTGGATCAATTTTATCTATTCTATTCATTTCAAAGAAAAACCATGATTACACCTTTATCTCTTACAGTCATTACAATTAGAAAACTTATCTAAGGACCCAGAGCTTCCTTTCTTTTCTTCCTCCTATCTAAAATCTATCACCTTCTACTCTAGCGGGTACCTACTCAGCTTAATTAATGACACCTAATGACTCATACCGTCTAATATCCTACACCTGTAATATATTACAGTGGTGTAAAGATTTACGATAATCCGTCAATTCAAAACGGTGGCCCGAATTTACATACAAATAATTAATTAATGAGAGATTAAAAAAGATCTCCACACCGCTACCAAGTTGGTTAAGAGTCAGTTTGGCTCTTTCAATGCGTTGAAGTGTCGACTTCGCTTCCACGTCCGCTTTTCTTTGATTTGATAGTGATGCTCCTGCATCATACTCCTCTAGCCCAAATATTCATGGACTCATGTCCATGAGCTCTTGCATTGTTTTACCATGCTTCAAAATATCAAGTTCAGTTACCCAACTTGAATCTTCCATAGGGTGGTCCTTCCACTTTACCAAATATTCAGGATGCATCTTTCTTCTGGTTTTTCTTCCAACTCTTTGTTCTAATATTTTCTCCATCTGAGGTTTTTCTACTATGGGCATATGTTCTTCCCATTGAATCTCTTCCTGATCATCCAATTCTCCTGTGTCATCTCTGTTATAAGGATACAAATATGCAACATTGAATATCGGTGATATCCCAACATTGTCCAACAACTTGATCTCATAAGCATTTGTTGCATATTTCCTAAGAATCTTGCATGGTCCTATCTTCTTCATCTTCAACTTATTATATGTTCCTCTTGGAAACCTTTCTTTTCTCAAATGAGCTAAAACTTCATCTCCCACTTCAAATTGAACTTCTCTTCTTCTCTGATCAACTCTATCCTTATACTTTTGATTACTATCCTGTATCTGTTTCTTAACTTGATCATGAAGTCTTTGCATTTCTGTAGAAAAATCTTCTGCTCCAAAGCTCCTGAATTCATTTTGATTCAATTCTCTCAAATTTGCAACTCCTTTTGGCTGTCTTCCATATACTATCTCAAATGGATGTTTTCCAGTGCTCTTGTTAACTGAATTGTTAACTGCAAATTTTGCCTGTGCCAGAATCTGATTCCATTGACGACCTTGTTCAATGACTAAACTCCTTAAAAAATTTCCTAGACTCTTGTTCACCACTTCAGTATGTCCGTCTGTCTGAGGGTGATATGTTGAACTAAAAGATAAATTAGTTCCCAACCTCTTCCATAGAGTCCTCCAAAAGTGTCCTACAAACTTAGTGTCCCTATCTGAAATTATACTTTTGGGCAATCCATGTAATCTCACAACTTCTCTGAAAAACAAATTGTCTATGTGTGTAGAATCATTTGTTTTTTGGCATGGTATGAAATGTGTTATTTTAGAAAATATATCGACCACAACAAATATGGAATCACTTCCTTTCTGGGTTCTAGGTAATCCCAATACAAAATCCATAATAATTGCATCCCAAGGCCTTTCTGGAATAGGCAATGGTTGATACAAACTGTGTTTTGTCTCTTCCCTTTTGTATGTTAATAAATCTTACATCGGTCTACAAATTTCTTCACATCTGCCCTCATACCTGGCCAGTAATACAAACTATTTAGTTGCACAAATGTTTTGTCATGACCGAAATGTACGGCTAGACCTTCACTATGTTTTTTTTTCAACAAATTATCTCTCATTGAGCATCTTGGTATGCACAATTGACTTCCCTTAAACAAAAATCCATCCCGGATCTAATATTTTTCCCATGAGTTGTTATCCCTCAACAAAGGGTTTTCATATGCTCCATAAGCCTCTTTAAAATCTAGAGTTTCCTGATACATTTCCTTAAGGTGCTCAAACTCTAAGGTCTTCACTTGGAATTCCTGTATAACCAAACTCCTTCTACTCAAAGCATAAGCAACTTTATTAGCACTTCCAGAAATATGTTTAATGACAAAAGTAAAAATTTTCATGAATTCTACCCATTTAACATGCCTCTGATTCAACTTCTCTTGCCTAGTAATGAATTCCAAAGCTTGATTATCACTATACAAGACAAACTCCTTTGGAATTAAATAATGTCTTCATTTCTTCAAAGCTTGAATCACTGCATAAAAATCCTTGTCATATGTAGAATATTTCTCCTTGGCGTCATTTAGCTTCTCACTAAAATAAACAATTGGCCTATTATCTTGACCCAAGACTGCTCCAATGGCTATTCCACTTGCATCACATCTCAACTGAAATGTTTTTCCAAAATCTAGTAAAACCAGAATTGGTTGTTCTATTATCTTTTTTTTCAACACTCTGGAGATTTTCCCAACCTCCTTTATCCAATTAAAAGACTTATGTTTCTTTTTCACGGTGTCCATTATGGGTGCACGTATACCACTGAAATTTTTGATAAACTTTCTATAAAAACTTGCTAACCCATGGAAACTTCTCACCTCAAATATGCTCCTTGGTAACGACCATTCTTTGATTGCTCTCACCTTCTTTGGATCCATCTTCAATTCATTTGAAGAAATCACAAAACCCAAATATATGAGTTATGTCTTCATAAAAGAACTTGTTTTCAAGTTTATTAATAACTTTTTCTGCTGCAACCTTCTCATCACTAATGTCAAGTGATTTAAATGTTCTTCCTCTGTTTTACTAAAAACTAATATATCATACAGATATACAATGACAAATTTACCTATGAAGTCTTTCAGTATTTCATTCATGAATCTCATAAATGTACTTGGAGCATTTGTTAATCCAAATGACATGACTAGCCATTCAAACAAACCTTCATTTGTCTTGAATGTTGTCTTCCATTCATCTCCCTCTCTCATTCGTATCTGATGATATCCACTCTTCAAGTCTATTTTTGAAAAATAGCTTGTTCCATTCAAACAATCCATCAAATCATCCATCCTGGGTAAAGGAAACCTATACCTGATGGTAATGTTGTTGATGGCTCTGGAATCTGTACACATTCTCCATCCCTCATCTTTATTTGGACTCAATATAGTCGGTATTGCACATGGGCTTAGACTTTCCCTAACTAAACATTTATCCAACAACTCCTTAACTTGATTCTTAACTTCTTCATTCTCTCGAGGTGTCATCCTGTACTCTACTTTATTTGGCAAATTGGTTCCAGGAATCAAGTCAATATGATGGCTAATACTCCTAATGGGTGGTTGTGAGTGAGGTAACTCATCCACTACTATGTCAGCAAAATTCTCTAACAATTCCTGGATTTCTTCAGGTAAATCATCCATAAAAGTATTGGTAAGGATAACTCTCGGCTTCCTCACTACAAAAAATTGCATTTATTGATCTTTCTTGATTTTCTTCAAGAGTTCCTTCCCACTCATGAGAAGTATTCTTGTGTTCACTTCTTCATTTTCTTTCTTCTCTTCTATTAGAAGTAACATGTGAGTTATACCACTTTTCTCTAGGGTGTAAGTATTTTTCCTCCCATCATGAATGACATTCCTATCAAACTGCCATGGTCTCCCCAACAAAATATGACAAACATCCATGGGAATTACATCACACAGAATCTCATATTTATAGCCTCCTATTTTAAATTCAACTTTGCATTGTTGACTTACCATTACTTGATGTCCTTTCTGCAACCACGAAACTTTATATGGACTTGGGTGTGAAGTTGTCTCCAACTCTAGTTTCTCCACCATTTCT
>SNQJ01S0018470.1:61602-72183 GCA_010110895.2 Picea sitchensis | reverse complement strand
TCGAGGAGCCCAGCTTAATCGCCAACTAACTGGTGTTAACCAAGCAAGCTTTCGATAAACAAGTTGACAATTTTAAGGCCTTGTCTTTAGAAACATTTTACAGGATTCTTGAATATCATGAAGAAGAGGTGGACAACTAGCCAGTCCAGTATTCAGTACAGAATGGAGACATTGATTAGGCTCTGTGTAATCTTTCTATTGATCTAAGCGAATTAGAAACTGAATTTTTCATCATTAAAATCCAGAATGGCATCAACGTCCCCCCCTTGAGAAGCTATATTGAAGAGAACTTGAAGTGGGTTGTCCCAACAAGAAAATGAATAAATCATTTGTTTATCAATCCACTTATTCAAGAGGGTCGATGACAAAAACCAACGGGAAAATGCATCAACAAGCAATTACCAAAATCACTTATATGTACCATGCCTGTAAGTGTATACTGATAGTCCTTTCTTTATCAATCTAGTTATTCCACCTTTTCTGAGTAGATATCTATAGCCAAAAGTTGATATCTTCCCATTTCTACTTTTCAGGTATTACACTCTACCGTGTCCAACTTCTTCTTTCCACTGTCCTATTTTTTGTACATATTTCTCTTATGGTCCGTGGGAGCCCCAATCCCACTCTATATGACAAACCATTTACATTTCTAGGGATATGTAACAAACTATTTTTTTTTTTCATATATTCCAAATAAAACTATTCTTTTGTCTCCTTATATCTTTATGTGTTCCTAGATTTTTATCTCTAGGTATGTTGAATGTGAAGACATTCTATTTATTTTATCTTAATTTTTATTTTTTTTCTGATGCATATTTTCTCCTGCCTGGTCATTTTCAAAATTAAGTATGACAGAAATCACTCACTCAAATTTGAGATATCATATTTCACACACACACACACACACACACACACACACACACACATATATTTCCAGGAATATGTAACACGTTTTATTATTTTTTTACATAAATGTCATAAAATTGTGTTCACTACTTTTTTCCTACTCACACGTATAGAGAGTATGTCATTTCTTGCATCTTTACCACTTGTCCTTCATATTGGTTTCCACAAATTCCCTTAAAATTAAAATAGTCCGCAAGTTCGCTTGTCAATTTTTATATCACAGAACTTTGGGTGCTCTTTGTAGGCCATGGAACAACAAAGGCTCAATTTTCAGCCTACCAGCTCAAAAACCCGCAATCCAAAAACTACCTAAGTATGGAATGAGGGCTCCGTGCAAGTATGGAATGAGGGCTATGTGCATGCTCTATAAAATATCATCCCCATACTTTATAAAATGACATATTTCGTATGTATAAAATTAAATATCTACTTTATAAAATTAGGTATTTCGTATGTATAATTTATGTTGTCAAGGAGCATAGAATTTGACAAATTTCAATTTCTTATGTATAGGAGCCCCTGCTTTAAAGAAAACTAATTCGGGAATGCTATTTTTTTGGTCTTTTTTTCCACCACCCTATGTAACATACATTAGTACTATTTTTTTTTTCTTTTGTCCACCAGCGTATGTAAAACGTATGTAAAGAAAACTAATTCGCGAATGCTAAATTTTTTGGACACGAGCCCCTTAAAATTCATATAGTCTGCAAGTCTGATTGTCAATTTGTATATCGCGGAACTCTCATTGCTATTTGTAGGACACAGAACAACATAAGCCCAATTTTCAGTTCCCCAGCCCGAGAACCCACGATCCAAAAACTGACTAAGTATGGAATGAGAGTTCTTTGCATGCTCTATATATCTAGATAATCAAATTCAATATTTGGTATGTATAATTTATGTTGTCCAGGAACCTATAATTTCATAAATTTCAATTTCTTGTGTCGAGGAGCCCTTCTTTTAAAGAAAACTAATTCGGGAATGCTAGTTTTTTTGTGTTTTAGTCCACGAACCTATGTAATAGATGGAGGTTCTTAAAATTCAAACAGTCTACAAGTCTAATTGTCAATTTGAATATCGTGGAACTATGGGTGTTATTTGTAGGGAACGAAACAACATAAGCCCAATTTTCAGCCCGAGAACCCACGATCCAAAAACTGCCTAAGTATGGGGTTTCATCCATGCTCTAGAAAATCTCATTCCCATACTTTATAAAGGTACATATTTCGTATGTATAAAAGTAAATATCTACTTTATAAAATTACATATTTGGTATGTATAATTTATGTTGTTGAGAAACCTATAATTTGATAGATTTCAATTGCTTGCGTCGAGGAGCCCCTATTTTAAAGAAAACTAATTCGAGAATGCTAGTTTTTTCATACTTTTGTCCACCAGCATATATAACAGACGTCAGTACTATTTTTTTATTTTTTTGTCCACCACCGTATGTAAAACGTAAGGAAAACTAAATCGAGAATGTTAAATGTTTTGGATACGAGCTCCTTAAAATTCAAATAGTGCACAAGTTTGATTGTCATTTTGTATATCGCGAAAATATCGGTGCTATTTGTAGGGAACAGAACAACAAAAGCTCAATTTTCAGCTAGCCAATCCGAGAACCCGACATGAGGGTTTTGTGCATGCTCTATATATGTACTTAATCAAATTACATATTTGGTATGTATAATTTATGTTGTCAAGGAACCTATAATTTGATCAATTTCAATTTATTGTCTCAAGGAGCCCTTGTTTTAAAGAAAACTAATTCGGGAATGCTAGTTTTTTTTGTGCTTTTGTCCACGAACCTCTTTAACAGACGCAGGCCCTTAAATTTCAAATAGTCCACAAGTTCGATTGTCAATTTATATATCACAGAACTCTTGGTGCTATTTGTAGGCCATGGAACAACAGAAGCCTGATTTATAGCCTGCCAGCCCGATAACCCGCGATAAAAAAATTCAAGTAGTCCGCAAGTCCGGTTGTCAATTTGTATATCCCGAAACTCTCAGTGTTATTTGTAGGGCACATGACAACATAAGCCCAATTTTCATCCCACCACCACAAGAACCCAGAATGAGGGTTCTGTGCATACTCTATATATCTACTTAATCAAATTACATATTTGGTATGTATCATTTATGCTGTCCACGAACCTATAATTTGATATATATCAATTTATTGTGTCGAGGAGCCCTTGTTTTAAAGAAAACTAATTCGGGAATGCTATTTTTTTTATACTTTTGTCCACGAACCTATGTAACAGATGTAAGCCCTTAAATTTCAAATAGTCCACAAGTCTGATTGTCAATTTCTATGCCACGGAACTTTGGGTGTTATTTGCAGGGCACTGAACAACAGAAGCCCAATTTTCAACGCGCCAGCCCGAGAACCCGCATGCTCTATATATCTACTTAATCAAATTACGCATTTGGTATGTATAATTTATGTTGTCAAGGAACCTATAATTTGATAAATTTCAATTTCTTGTGTCTAGGAGCCCTTGTTTTAAAGAAAACTAATTTGTGAATGCTACCTTTTATGTGCTTTTATCCACGAACCTATGTAACATATGCAAGCCCTTAAATTTCAAATAGTCCACAAGTCTGATTGTCAATTTGTATGTCCCGGAACTCTGGCTGCTATTTGTAGGGCATAGAACAACAGAGCCCAATTTTCAGCATGCCATCCCGAGAACCGATCCAAAAACTGACAAGTATGGAATCTCATTCCCATACTTTATAAAAGTACATATTTCGTATGTATAAAAGTAAATATCCACTTTATAAAATCACAAATCTGATATGTATAATTTATGTTGTCCAGGAACCTTTAATTTGATAAATTTCAATTTCTATTGTGTCCACGAGCCATTGTTTTAAAGAAAACTAATTTGAGAATGCTAATTCTTTTGTGTTTTTCTCCACGAACCTATGTAATAGACGTTACTACTATTTTTTGCTGTTTTTGTCCACCAACGTATGTAGAAGCCCTTGTTTTAAAGAAAACTGATTCGGGAATACTAATTCTTTTGTGTTTTTCTCCACGAACCTATGTAATAGACGTTACTACTATTTTTTTATGTTTTTGTCCACCAACTTATATAGAAAACTACTTCGAGATTGCTAAATTTTTTGTGTCCAAGAACCTTTTAAATGTTGATACTTTTTGATAAATTTCGAGAAAAAACTAATTCGGGAATTCAACTTCCTACCCACATGTCTATACTAGGTTGCATTTATTCTCATTCTATTCTCATGCCATGCAGCACTTGTTATTTAATATAACCAATTGGTAGTAAGGAGTTACTAGGTTTGCTTTACAATCTCACTTCCTTTTCAAGATGTGACTTGGAATGACAATTTTGAATTGATAACAAATTGTTCTTCAAACATATTGAAAACTCCATTCCTTCTTTCAACACGATTGTCTAGTAGCCCATTCTAGATGTAAATACACGTACACAGCGCCTCGTTTTCTTTTATGTTGCTCCCAAAACCACAAAACACTTCTCACTCGCTGCCATCAGATGTGAAAATCTTGATCAATCCTTTATTTTAGGCGGTCGCCTCAGATCCCCATGGCCTTGCAACTGCACCGCTTGAAACCAGATTCCATTATAAAGTTAACTTTTGATTTATGTCGTTGCACCATTAATGTTAAAATAACCAAACAACCATAGTAGGGAAAGATACAGCTCGGTCCTACCCCTTAAAGATTAAGAACATTTGAAGATAGATCCTCCTTATCGTAGTCAAAATGAGTAGAAGTAATGTAGTGCAGATGGTTTAAAAAATTTGCAAGGAAAAATTCTCTCCCGGAGGAGCTCATGAACCTGAACCTTCAACGGAGGCCATTCATAGATTAACGTCGCCTCTGGGTAACTCCTCCATATAATCGCCCTTTTGTCTTTTCTATATATTTATCATATCAGAATTGAGCATGCATGTGTATCAATAATCGATCTGCATCATCTCAAACTGTTTCCCTTGATAGAAGCCAAGTCAGGTGGTCTTCGATTCTGGTTGGGTATAATAGATTGAAGATGAAGATGAATTTATAAGTCGGCAATATCCTTCAATTTATTGTGATGCTTGTTTGGAAGTCGTTTTGCAATATCTCGTTTGGATGTCGTCTTAGAATATCTACATGTTTTTACAGTATTACATTGAGAAAAGCTGAGTGTTTTAACAGCCCGAAGTATTAGTGTTAGCCCTTAATTATATTTTGCAGATTCTGCATCTATTAAAAAATAAAAAAGTTAAGTTCAGGTATTTTTTGCGAGGTTTTCTCTACAGGGATTTTATACACACTGTATTGATTTATATTGCAATGTTGCCCAGCTCTGATAATGGTAAAATTAATCTCATATTTAAAAGACATAATCCAGATGTTGTGGCAGAATCTAATACAGATAAAATTCGGCGGCATCATTCATTCATTGTATCTCAGAGTATATTTATTTTACTGTCTCTTGTTCTAGAGTTGCTCGTGTCGACTTTTCCTTGGAGAGCTTGTGTCTCTTCCTCTTGATAACTTGTTCCATATTTTCCACCTCAGCCTTAATCTCTGTCGACAATCTCCACTGGAATTCCATGGCTACATGGCATCTATTTGGGCTCTGGTTATGCGCTGAGAAGAAGGAATTCCTGCACTAAAGCCCAGTTTTATACCCTTAGGGTTGGTCCCTTTGTCGCATGTCTCACTATGGGACGTAGTATTAAGCAAAAGAGGGGAGGAGTACTCTGAGTCTCCGACTAAAAAGAAAAGGCAAGCCAAGGTAATGCAATGTAGTCTCTGGTATAGTTGAATTTCAACAATATGCATTCACATGGGTTTATGGGATTCCCTATAGAGTTGGGGAGTGGGTGTTGTAATTTAGGGAAAAGTAGGGGATTGTTACTAGTAGTTCATTCCATAAGTGGGCATAGAATCACATACTCATACATATAGACAAAGACATATACAAAGTAGTGGAAGCTCAAATAACAACACTTTATTTTATATATATATATAAAGCACAATATAGACACTTTATCTAATACATGATTGCTTATTTATATTTACATATTTAGTTACCATGCAGCTATAAGTACGTAATTGCATGGGTTAGTTGGTTAGATCAACTTATGACCAAGTAATTCTCATTCGATTGTCGGGTCTAGTCAACATCGACTAGCCCTTACAACACCTCCCCCAACCTCAACTCCTTGCTCATCCTGAGCAAGAGGGGAGCATAACAACTTTTGTTTTACATTCCTTGTTTTACAAAATTAGAATGATAGAAAGAGAGAGAAGAAAATTTTGAAGTGCTTGAAGAATTTATGTAGTTATATCTTACTCTCCTATTGCCATTGTTCGCCGACCGCTGATCAACTCAACTATTTCTTCTATTCTTCTCCCTAGATTGGCTTCAAATGTTGTCTCAAGTATGCTAGCTGCCACTTGTTGTAGGTGGTGAATAAATTTGTGACATGCACTAATTTATTATTGTACCTCAAGACCTAATATCTTCATTTGTTGTAGGTGATTTGATTTTCCTAATAGATTTGTCTTATGCACTATGGTTGATTCGAGGTCGACTTGTTGTTCTACTCTTGAATATTGTTTCTAACTTGGTCGAGTCGATGGACTGCACTATCATCCTATGTATGTGCTTTATGGCCTTCCTTTTGTCATTCTTGCTCTTGTTGTTCTAGTTGTGTTTCTAGTACTTTGTCCTTAGCTAGTTGGCTCATACCTATTCCATGGGCTTGAAAAACAGTCTTCCATCTTTGCAGTTTTTCAACATTTTTTTGGGTTCCAAACATCTGGGGCCATTTTCAGGCCCTAAATGACATTTTTTGGGGATTTGAGGCCTAAGGGACTAGCAAGGGAACTAGCCTGATTCAATCAAAAATAGTTATTCTCGGTTAGACCTTTCTAAATGTGTGTCAGTCACTTCAAGCAGGAGATCATTGGCATGCCGTTCATGTGGTAAGTTGACATATCAAGCGCTACCCCAACCTGACACAAGTCTTTGGATTTTCTAAATATTTTTCAGAGTTGGGTTTTGGATTTTCCTTATGTTAAAAGGACCTTAGAGCCTCATGTAATAATCATCTCCTTGTATGAATGCAAGTGGTCTTCGTATCTTTTCCTGAGGAGATAAGTTGCTACCATTCAAGCTAGTCTTTCACTCAATATTTTTATAGTCTTTGTACATTTTCTCTCATTATTAGAAAGTTATTATTCATATCTTTGTGTTTATGGTTGTATCTAATACATTTATGTTATATAATTGAATATCTCACGATAACTCTGTACATTTATTTATTATATCTCCACTCTCATTTGTTGCCGAAAACAAAATCTAGATCGATGGTCTTCAGTATCTGATCTGAGTTATACTTGATCATTTTCAATACGTAACTCCTCGTGAGGTATGGAAGTAGAAAGTTGGGTCGCAGTCTTGTCTCTTGAGAGAATATCTACGGCTTGGCCGAGAAACCATCCATCTTGAAAGAAAATAAAATGATAGAAAATTTTGTGTCATTGCTTGAAAGCTCTCACAGCCAGGAGAACAAATGATGGATGGTACCACATCCTTCAATGTCTAGGTAAAAGAAATGGGTGTGTCTTCATGAAACAACCACTTTGGAAGAACTTTTGCTTTCAAGGTACATGTTAATTTTAGTATTCCCATATTGGAAAGATGCATAGATGCAGATGCCCTAGACAAATGGTTAAATGCTAGAGGTTATTTCTCTATTCACACCATTTTGTGGGGGAAAAGATCAGCTTCACCACTCATGAAGTCTCTCCCCATTTAAACATTAGTGGGCAACACTAAGAGAAAAGTTCCACTGGAGGAGTACGAAGCTCTCATGGGGCTCATCCACTTGGGATTTTTTGTGGATGCGGTTAAAGAGCAGTATTACCCTGTCAGAAGTTATGACAAACTGTATACAAAATGGACCACAATGCAGCAAGAGAGGGGCCAAGAAGTGTAGAGTTCATTAATACCTTCATACCTTTCTCTAAAATTTGGGTATCAAAGACTCCGGTATTTGGTTTTGAAATACGTGGGGCTCTACACAGATACATCTGGCTGAAATGGATTTCTGGATAATCTCATCCTCAATATTTAGCATTATCAATATGTTGTTTAAAATAGAAGAAATTTAACACCAGAACCAAATAGGAGTTCACAATATGCAAATCCGTAATAACAAAGTATGAAATCACGACCCTATTGACTTCCTAAATACCAGGTCAGCCACCGGAAAGAAATTTCCGGGAAGGCAGGTGAAGGACCTTTGGAAAAGTCGCGATTTCCACAAAATCCCACAGCACAACACCGATGAATGTGGCTCAAAATATTCATTGGTGTTCAATATAAAAGACAAGGAGACGAACCATGATTGAATCACGATTAAAGAAACTTGGTAAAGGAAATATCCGCAGACACAAAACCCTTTGCTATTTTCATAGTACTTGACAATTCAACAAGAAGAACCAACCGGATCTTGAAGGGGAGCACCTTTTTCATTCATTGATGTGGGTGAAGGAGGTTACTTGCATTTTATTAATGATATCAAAATCGAAGAACCACATCTCAATAGAGGTCGTCAAGCGGGTGGGATTATGCGACCACCCTCCAAGTAGCCATACAACATCCCGGGTAGCTTATGAGACAAGATATTCGTGCAGAGTCGTGATTATTCGATTGTCATCTGACATCCATCCAGCCAGGGGATAGGAGTATTATGTGATGTTTTCCCTAGTGGATGTTTGTAATCTTCTGGAGCCAGCCATACTTATCTAGGTGTGTCATGTTATTTATGAGTCTGGACCACTGTGGCGTCATTGTTACTTTGGGGGTCATCTCTAGAGGATACCATAGGTAGATCAAACTACTATCCCACCTAAACAATGCCGCAGGTAGTATCTCATACTACACAAAATTCATCTTCTTCATATGTTCCAAAGGTGAATGAGAGGATACTGCAACCACTACAGTCTTATACCAAGCACCTTATATCCAACGAAGCGGTGAAACGATTGTGCGGAAATCCTGAGCTCCTTCTACACATATTCATCTAGGGTATCCATGTTGGTTGAATAGCATATTCATCTCAGGTATCCATATTGGTTGAATAGATTCAACCCTACCAGCGACAACCTTTCACAAACTGAACAATGTGACGTCTCCTGCAAGGAAAGCAACACACCAAGATTCAGATTCAGCAAACACTTCCCTCTCTAGCTTGGAAACTGAATGAAATGAAGACATTTTCCTCCTAAGGAGGGAGGATTGATCTGGGTGGATATCAGTGGCCACCCACCTATTCCATGGGCACGAAAAAGAGTTTTCCATCTTGGCAGTTTTTTGGGTTCCAAATTTCCAGGGTCGTTTTGAGGCCCTAAATGACATTTTGTGGGCATTTGGGTCCCAAGATACTATTGTAGGAATTTTCATAGGCTAGAATAAAACCGTTCTTCTCGGTTAAACCTTTTCAACGGTGTATCGAGCACCCCAAACGAATATCGTATGAAAAAGTTACGCCCCCGGGAAGTTGACGTATCAACTACCCCCATCAGGGCCCACAAACCTTTTGGATTTTCATCTTCTAGGGTTAGGGTTTTGTATTTTCCTTATTTTAAAAAGGCCCGTATACCCTCATTGTAACAATCATATCCTTGTGAATGCGAGTAGCCATCATATCTCTTCTCAGAGATAAGTTGCCACCATTCTAGCGAGTCTTTCACTCTGTATTTTTATAGTCTTTGTACATTTTCAATCATTAATAGAAAATTATGTATTATTGTATCTCTTTGTTTATGGTTTCATCTATGATAGATTTATGTTATATTATTAGATTTCCATGATAACTCTATACATTTATTTATTATATCTCCGCTCTCATTTCATGTAGAAAATAATCCAAATCACTTGTCATGGCATCCTTTATCTCTATGTGAGTTGTGGTGTTTTTGGATTCTTCAGGCTTGACCCACTGTTGTACATTTTTAAATGGATGATCCAACTATGTTGATGGTTCTATGACCGACTCATCCTTCTCTATCTTGTCAATTTTTATTTTTTCATCGATCGTCGTGGGCAATTGATCTAACTCTGTTGCTTTTGAAGACTCATTGATGATGAGTTGTCTTTTCTTCTTCTTTATCAGTCGTTCCTCGAGTATAACTATTAGCTCAATTGGGGGGGAGTCTTGTCTCAATTTGATTGTTGATTCAATCATTATTTTTGTGGCTTTATCCTAAATTTTATTTCTATACGATTTTTTGTAATCCTTCCTGGTGTGACTATAGTGGTCTCACACTTGAGGATCTTCTGCTTCTTTGTTCCCCTTGTTTAAATTTTTCGAATTGTATCTTTGAGTTTATTGACTTGTTGTTTTTTTAATTTTGTTTTCTTCATGGCCTCCTTCATTCCTGATCTCAACAACAAGCTTAAAATCTTCTTTAGTTTGGTTGTCTCTTGTCGGTTTTTCTTCTTTGACTGCTTGATTTTTTCATCAATTATGCTTGTAATAATGGTCATCTTCTCCTGGTTTAATGGGTCATTAAATTCAATTCCTTCAGTGTATTAAAAAGTTTCCCACCATATCTCTTTTGTGTCGAAGGAGATTTATTTGACTTCGAATTCCTTTTTACCTTTATCTTTATTTC
>SNQJ01S0018470.1:2898-39952 GCA_010110895.2 Picea sitchensis | reverse complement strand
ACTGACTCGGCCGTCTAACATTTTGATACTGCGCGAGGGTGGACCAGATTCATGCATTACCGTTTTTACATAATCCCAATCCACGTAGAAGCCTTTCATTTTTGTGAAGCTTCAACTAGCTGGCAGTGAAGATTTGGAGTGAAGTGGGGGGACCAATCTACTCTCGATTACAAGTGGGTAAGAATTGTTTTTTCATTGAAAATGGTTTTAATAGAGAATACCTGTTATTTTTTCCCTTTGTATTAGACCAATATTGCTCGCATCTGTTTCGTTTTCTTGTTTGCTTGAATTTTGATTTTCGGATCCTTGATGGCATGGTCTGGAACCTAGAAATTAGGGTTGTGTGAGCTTTAACTAGGTTTTGATGTAATACCGAGCTGCTCAATTTTTGTGGGGGTGGGAATAGGTTTTCTGGACGACCCTTCTTGTAATTGGACTGCAGCTTTATTGAACAAGTGCCATTACACCTCATCACTTCACATGATTTGAACAATGAACCCCTCTTGCCCCTCAGCTAGAACTCATAGTGACCTCAAGGAGCCCTTGGGCTACCCTGTAGAATGGCCTTCGATTTTGCAAGGAAAAGTTATTTTTTTTGGTTGAAGTTTGTGGTTTTGGTTGAAGTTTGCTGTATTGTAGGAGTTTTTTTTTAACTTGCAAATGTAATATCTGTACTTTAAAATTTCTTTATTTTTATTGTCAAGGATTTTTTTTTTTAATTTAATTTTTTTTTATAATATCTGTACTTTAAAAAAAAATTATTTTTATTGTCAAGGATTTTTTTTTTAATTTAAATTTTTTTTTTATAGTTAATGTCTCTAAATGTAATTTCCTGTTTTGAAATTTTTTTACTTTTGTTGCCAAGGATTTTTTTATTTAAAAAATTGATGGTTATATTTTTCCAATATTCTCTTCAATAGAGAAAATTATTTTATTTTTGTAAAAAATAATAAATTTAAACTGTTAAATTTAGAAAATATTGCTTTCAAAATTATGCATTTTAACAATGTTTTGCTGCATTATCTTCCTTAATTTTTTAGAATTATCTATAAAGTTATAAATACTATCTAATTTTAAATATTAATAATTTTAAGACACTAATAATTTTGGATTTATTGATTTCTCTATTAAATTAATACTAATAATATTAATATTTATCTTCCTTATTGTTTTAGMATTATCTATAAAGTTATAAATRCTATCTAATTTTAAATATTAATAATTTTAAGACACTAATAATTTTGGATTTATTAATTTCTCTATTAAAAATAAATAGGTAGAATATTTCAGTGTTCTTATCTCGATGAAATTACATTAATAAAATTACATTAATAGGTAGAATGTTTCAGTGTTCTTATCTCGATGAAATTACATCATTGTTAAGAAGTACTTAAATCACAAGCAGGTTTACATCCTGACGGGAGAGAATGTTGCTGGTTCGAATTCAGGGCTATGTCGGACATGCCATCAAACCAATCATAAGACTCGATGTGCATTGAGCCATACAAAAGTTTGCTTAGCACAGTCATGCCACGATGATCGTGGAGTGGAATTGATGCTGATCTACTTGGATAAAAGATTCCCATCTGATTGATTAGAAGAAAAATAATTAGCATAAGGTTGTGGATTTAAAAAGATTTTGAAGAAATATATTTTTTGGAGTATTTAGAGCACTTTTGTGATATTAAGAAGGTTGAAGATGAAAAACACTTTTCTCTTATATTGTCCAGTCTAAATTAGATCTTATTTTCAAAATATTTGTCACACTACCAACCTTTCTAATCTCTTAAGACAAAATTAGGGTGATCTTGGATAGTTTATCTTAATGCTTTTGAGACACAAAAACAAAATGCTAAAAAATCATAAGTAATCACTTACCCTTCTTAAAGTCCCATAAACCAATTCTGTCTTAATAAACGTTCATATCATCTTAATACCCAAAAGAAAAATCCCTTTAAAAACAAAAGAAAAACACCATTAATTACGTTACAGAAAAAAGAGAAAACCATTGAATATATACTCTCACTATCCCTCAGCCTGACAGAACTCTGTTTCTTCTATACAATGATATGAATAGTCAAACACTAGCACAATTTAGTGGAATGATTTGGGTTTTGGTTATTCACCAAAAAGTTGTCACATTTATGAATGTGGATATATGTGACAGGCGGAATCCATCGATCTCCAATCCTAAACGTCCGTGTTCTCTTCGTTTTCTGGCCGTATGTTGCTCTATTTCCAGTATTGCAGCCTCGTCAAGGCCCAAGTCCATGGGTTTTACTGTATCTGCACTACAATTTTAATGAATACATCCACTATTAGAAAAGACAGAAAAAAAAGGATCTGCAGCAATCAGGTTTTAACTTTTGTGTCATAAATACTTCTGGAAAGGGTTTCGAAATATTCAAAATTAAAATCAATAAACTTTGAAATACAATGATTGATGCCACCGAATTCTATCTGTTTTAGATTGTGCCACATCATCTGTATTAGGTCTTTTTGAATATGAGATTTTTTTTACCATTACCAGTACTGAACAACATTGCAATATAATTCAATACTCTAGGTATAAAATCGCTGCTCGTAGAGAAAACTTCACAGGAAAACTTGAACTTAAACGTGTTTAATAGATGCTGAATCTGCAAAATATATTTAAGGGATGTTGAACTTAAACTTGTTTAATAGATGCTGAATCTGCAATTTCATATCCTTAACATTCAGAGTAGACTTTAGCTTTAATGACAAGTAAAATCATGACGCTGATACAGGTCATTAATACTTCTATGAAATGTAAGAAAACAAACTGAAAAATCATATAACTTATTTCTGTTTTTGAAGAAGCACACTGTCTTCCCCTGAAAAATTATCCCAATTCTAATTCAGTCCCAAACATACCTCAAATTAAGAAGGCATCCATACCTTATCTAGCTTGCAAGTTTAAAATTCGCTTTTTATTGATTTCGATATAAATTTTGCAATGGATTCATGATCGTCCTTTTACAGGTAAACGATAAATACTTCTAAAATACATAGGTTAACTATTTTCTTTTCATCCCGAAATAATTAGTCTCACGTGATTTCAATATGACGGAACACTATTTCTATTGATTTTGATATAAAATTTGCCATGGATTCATGATAGTCCATTTAAAAGATAAAAAGAATTAAAATATATAGGTTAACTAATTTATTTTCATCCTGAAATAATTACAGCCTCACATGATATCAGTATGACCTAAAACTATCATAAATAAAGAGGAATTAAATAATAAAACATGTAATTTAAATAATAAAAAATTGTGATTTCCTTATAAACCTAAAACTTAGAACATTTAAACAACTTCAAATTTTAATTCATTTGCATCACTAAACATTTTTATTAAATCAGTAGCATTCACTTTATTTATTTTTTGAAAATAATTTTTATATTATATTTAATTATTTTGTATTGTTATCAAAAAGAGAATTAAAAAAAAATTGAATATAACTTTAAAAAACTATTTTATTTTAATTTATTTTATTATTATATTTCATTTATTAGTTTATTTATTTATTTTTTAATTTAATTTAATTTATTAATATCACATTAAATTATATATCTTATATCCTATTATTCATATTGATAATAATAATGGTGATTACTAAAGTTTATTAAGATCAATTGATCTAATAAACCAATGTGCTATTACTATTATATTATATTTAATAAATGATTGATCTAATTTATAAGGACACCATTGAAGAACTCTATCATAATTTTACAACTACCCTTTCCACTTCTATTAACAAGTTCTCTTTCGATGTGTCCCATAAAAAGAATAATAGAACAACCAACCCTTGGTATGATAAAGAATGTAAAATTGCTAGGAAAACCATTAGGGATGCTTCTAATGAGTCCTTAAAACTCGATAAGATCAATACGTACAAAGCCCTAATTAAAACGAAAAAAAAGATACTATATCAATAAAAGGCAAGAGCAACTTTCAAAACTATACAAGTTGGATCCTAAGAAGTTCTAGAGCCAAATTCTAAAACACAATACTAAAGAAAATAATAAGATTCCCTTAACTTTACAAGTTCCCTAATTCCATGGACACTATTCCTATTGTCCCTACAAAGGAATAAGTTTTTTCGGGGTTAAACGACTCGCAAATCGGAAAGCTAAGGACATTGAAGGCTACCAAGCTGAAATTTTTAAAATCAGAGGGCCAATCCTTATCCCTCACATACACAAACTCTTCAATTTAGAAGTCAAGCAGGGCTTCCCTAAACCCTAGACGAAAAGCCTCATTGTTCCTATTTTTAAAAATGGTCGGGATAAAAACATTCCCTCTAATTATAGGACCTTTATGATTAGCTTGATTTTAGCCAAGCTTTATGGAATTATTTTGGAAAAGAAGATTAGCATTTGGTTAGAAAGTCACGGTAAAAGAGCTAAAGGTTAGGCCAGGTTTAGGATATATCATTCAACTATGGACCATCTTGTTACCTTTAGTATCATTGTAGAGGAGTTCTGCAATACTAAAACCAATATTTTTTGTTGTTTTGTTGACTTTAGAAAAGATTTTGACATGGTTCCTAGGAAAAACCTTTGGAATAGGTTGGAAGAGATAAACGTGCCTCTCGAGTTGAGGGCTGCTGCAATAAGGATGTATAAGAACGTTATTGCTAAGTTTCAAAACACTAAGGGCTCGTCAAAAGAGATTAACTGCAATATAGGAGTCAAACAAGGTTGTCCCTTGTCCCCTACCCTTTTTGGCATATACATTGATAAGTTAGAAGAATGCTTGGAAAAAGCAGGTTGTGTCGGCCCTACTCTCATTGGTATAGTCATCAATCTTCTTCTTTATGCCGATGATATCGTTCTTATGGCAAGGAGTCCCCATGATCTTGAAAACCAACTAAGAATCCTCAAGGATTTTTGCTCCAATATGGGTATGACTGTTAATACTGATAAGACTAAGGTCATGATTATTAAATCCAATAAGATCCCTTATGATAGCTTTGTATATGACAACAACAACTTGGAGGAAGTGACTTTATACAAATATCCTGGAATTGATATTCACCACAAGCTCAATTGGAATTATAGCATTGAGAAAAGGATTATTGGGGGATGTAAAGCTTATTATGGGCTTGAAAACAATTGTAAATCAGCTGATCTTTGGAGTTGGGATAAGAAGAAACTCCTCTTTGAGACTCTTGTTACACCTGTTATTCGTTATGGATGTGAAGTATGGGGTTGTAGTATCTCTCATGAATCTTGGAGAAAAATAGAGAAAATATGATGGAGGAGCATCACTCCACACCAGCAACGCACCAGCCAGCCAGCTCATCAAGTGTGCATTCTATGGAGAGGAGAGGCGCAACCCTCTCACTTTCAAATTTTGAATTTGAATTTTCATTTAATGTTTGTAAGGTTGGTAGAGTCAAAAATCCATGTGTATGCACAGGCTTAGTTAAGAGTTTCCTTAATTAGGTTGTAAGGCTAAGATCTAGATCCGATCTCGACTAGACAACCATTCGTTGTAAATTGAATATAATTCAATGTAATTGAATATAGTAGGTAGCTTGGAGGGAAGAGCTCAAAGAGCCCCCTCATGTAAAATATCTTTCGATCTTGTTTAGAGTTAGAGTGGAGATATAGGAGAGCTCTAGGAGAGTTAGAGTAGAGGAGAGAAGGAGCCGAGACTTTGTTGCAGTTCCTGCTCATAACCTTTGTACATGCATTCTTGATTAATACAAACAGAAGCAGTTTTTCGTGCATGATATTTTGTGTGTGATGAATGTATTTATGTGTGTTCATTATATGTTGTGAATGTGTGTTAGTAGGCATTTGTAGGGACAGATAGGTTCTGCTATCTATGGGTTCTTTGATTTCAGGTTTGGGGTTCTTTGAGGCTTCATGCAAGGAGTGCATGACAGAGTATTGTGGTCTCTGTAAGCCATGCATATGGATGCACTTCTGAATTTTGCGGATTCAGACAAGGACGTGCTAGGAGGGTGCACTAGACGATATCATTGTCTCAAGGAGGAAACCTCAAGGTTGTTGAACACCTTCGAGGAGGTACTGTGAAGAGGAGGATAGAGGAGAAGACGGAATCACTGCGAGATTATGTGGAAGCTCTGCCAGGAGAGCATTGAGCAGGTGCAGAGATTGCACACGAGAACTCTATTCTAAGTTCAGAAAGAAGACGAAACCATTGTAGGTTTTGTAGAGCTCTTCCAGGAGGGCATTGAGCAAGTGCAAAGAGTGCATAGAAGGAACTCTTTTTTTGAATTCAGAGAAAGAGAAGTGTCAAAGGAAGACCTTCAGAGGGTTACTGAACACCTTATAGGCTTAGCAAGGTGTGCTTGAGCATAAGTAGCCAAGAGGGCACTTATATTTTTCAAGAAGAGGAAGGGACAGAGACTGTTGAGGTCATGAGAAATTGAAGCTCAAGGAGGAAAAAACGATTGCAAGGAATGCACTAGACCAACATTCATGTGAAGTGTTGATAAACAGTTGTCTGAGGGCTCGTCAAGCATAAGGAGTGAGTGTCGGAAGAATTTGTTCCAAGTTTTGAAGCTTCGAAGAGATAGCACAGTCGTGCGCAAGGATCCTGCAAGGAGTGCATAGGTCGAGGAAACCTTTCAAGGTTTCAGAATAAACAATCTTAGGAGGAATAGTGCCATTGTGCACAGAGCCATAGCCGAGGGGAGCAAAAGGCTGAGAAAACCCTTTGGAGGGTTCATAGTTTGAGAAGCTTAGGAGGGAAAGCGTCTTTAGAACACAGGCGAGACTCAAGTTCACAGGGTTCACAGAGGAGACAAACACTGAGGTCTTTTGGAGAAAGAAAATCTTCCAAGTTCAGGAAGAAGAGTGGAAGCTCAGGAGGGAGCTACAACTATTGTTAGATCACCTGGAGAGGAAAATATTTAGACAGTTGAGTCTACGTCCAGGTGGCAGTAGGAGGAAAGTGCACATGATAAAGAGATCTGGGCCATCAGATCTAGACGCATGGACCGATAGCCATCGGATCGAGGAGAAGTTGTACGAGGTTTAACCCTTGTATGTGAAGAGGAGAATGAAAGGCCTATTTCGGCATTTCGGCTACCAGGAATGCAAAGGGTAAGAGTTTGGAACTCTTGACCCATGAAATCCCAAAAAGACACAATCCGTCGGATCAGGAGAGGCCATGAGCCATTAATCCTAGATTTGGAGCGGAAGACTAGCATTTTGAGGTTCAAAACTTCGGCATTTCGGATACCGAAAGTTCGAAGGGTCATGAATTGGAGCAACAGGATTCACGAAGTCCCGAAACGCGAAAAATCGAAAGAATTATGAAGAATAGCGTCGACCATGGGACAGGGACACATTTCGGCATTTTGGGATTTGGCTTTTCGGTGACCTCGATGACAAGAGACCGGGGCACTTCACGGTCAAAACCCCGAAGTCGTGAAACGCGACTTACCTTTGGAGCATAAACTTTGGCATTTCGTCATATCAGGGTTTCGGATACGGGGAGGTCAAAGGAGCAAACATTTGTCGTGGAGGATTCACGAAATCGTGAATCCCGAAGTCCCAAAAAAGTGCATACAGGTGAGGTTTCGGGGAATCCCCGAAAGGAGCATTTCGGTATTTCGGCTACCGGAAGATGCATGGGTAAGAGTTCAGAGCTCTTGACCCATAAAATCCCAAAAGGATCTGAGCTGGTGGATGAGGGAGGCTCACAGTCGTTGATCTTGCTCAGGAGAAGGAGGACCAGAGTTTCCAGATTTTGGTACTTCGATATTTTAGATACCGGAAGTATGAGAGGAAAAGGAATTGTTGCGTCGAGATTCGCGAAGTTCTGAAACGTGGATTCCAGAAAGCATAGCGAGGAATAGCGTTGGGTCACGAAGACAGGGTTAGATTTTGGCATACCATGGATTGGGATTTCGGGAATCCCGAAGATAAGGAACTGTGGAATTTCGGCGTTGGAAACCCCGAAGTTCCGAAAGAGGCGTGTGGTTATGGGAAAAAGTGGAATTTCGCCATTTCGGCATTTCAACATTTCAAAGGATCGAGAAGCCAAGGAACTCGACATCTGGGTTTGCAAAATCACGAAACCCAAAATATTTTTTCGGGAAAAGGTCGTGGTCGTGTCTGGTGGTCGTGTGCAGGTGAAAGCTCGCACCTAGTGCATGTTTGTGCAGGTGGGGTTTTTGAGAAAGGACCTATGGATCTTATTCATTGAAGGTTCCAGTAGGGAACTAAAGGAGTCGCTTCGACTCAAGGAGAAATCAGAACGATCCTAAGACTAGGAGTTCGTGCAGAACCTGCTAAGGTAGGGGGGTCTGTGTCAAAATTCAAAAGAATTTTATAACGTGTAATCTCAAAATTAGAGGAAATACACCCTATCCCATCCTACTCATAGAAACAAGCCTCTCCCCCATTGAGAGTATGGCTATGACTAGATACCTAATGTATAAGAACAAGTTAACAACATGGAAGACAAGAGGCTACCTAAAATTGCTTCAAAATCAAGTCATAACCACCATCAACTCAAGCGAGGATGGGATAAAAACACCCCGTCTTGGCTAAACTATTGTGGAATCATGGAAGAAACCATTTTGTAGAATAAAGATACTATTAAAAAAAAGGTCAAATCAGAATTTAAGGAAAAAATGTGGTGTGATAAAGAATTAGAGGAAAAAATAAAATTAAGGTATTATAAAGATGTAATCAACCCTAATGTAGAAGATCAAAATTATCTATCTGTTTTGCCAAGTGTAAAGAAAAAAATAAGCATTTCTAAGATAAGAACGAATTCTCACGAGCTCCATAGTGAAACTGGGCATTGGTCAATTCCTAAAATGCCATGGGATAAAAGAGTGTGTCACCTTTGTGACACTAAGACGGTTGAAGATGAAAATCACTTTCTCTTAGATTGTCCAGCCTATACCCATATTAGATCTCATCTTCAAAATATTGATCACACTACCAACCTTCCTAACCTCTTAACTCAACAAAAGTATGGTGATCTTGGAAAGCTTTTCTTAATGCTTTTCGAGCACAGAAACAAAATTCTAAAGAATCACAAGTAATCACTTACCCTCTTAAGGTTTGATAGACCAATTAGGTCTTAGTGGACATTAATCATCATCATCATCATCAACATATTAAACATTATATTATATTATATCAAAGAGTCAATTAAGTATTATATTAATATAACTAATTGGTTTATTATACTTTAATAACCACCATCATCATTATAATTGAATAAATAACGTATAATTTCATATAATATTAATAAACAATTTTTTTTTAATTACATGAAAGTAAAAAAAAATCATAAAAATTAATAATGATAAAATAAATTCATTTTCACTTAACAATAACAAATTTCCATATATAATAAATATAAGATAATTAAATAGTCATTCGAAGTTTTTTTCTTATCTTTTTGAATTGTTAAATCCACAAATTTGAGTGATTATTTATATGAGAGTATCTCAAAAAATTTCAACATGTTAAATCAATTTCTACATTTAAAAATAGATTTTAAACAACAAAGAGAGTAATTTTGTTCATGTTTATCTCACCATATTTTGTTCATATTTGTTCATATATATATTTATAGTTTAAGTGGGCCTAATGGTTAAGAACATGTGTTTCCACTTAAGAGGTCACAAGTTCAAATCCAGAGGAGATAGGTTCAAATTAAGAGCTCCTCACCCCGAACCGAAAGCCCCGAGGGCGGAAAAAAGGAAGGGTGGGTTATCGCTGGAGTATAAGTGGGTGGGAGGAAGGCCCCTTCCCATCACTCGACGCAGGGAACTGCAGATGGTGCTCCCGTAGTGAAGTTACCAGCTCCCCCCCCCCTCTAAGGATGGATATAGATCAAGATGGGAAGTCAGGAAACCGAATAGAGCGAAGCGTGCGTAGATGACACATAGACAAACCCTCATTAAATATGAAAATAAAGCTACCATTATTTTTTTTAAATAACCTTAATTACCACAAGAAGTCACATGTCGTAATTTATATCAGATTTAAAAAAAATATTTACATTTATAAATTATAAAAAAATAAAAAAAATCCGCGAATATGTGACGCTTTGTATGTGACGTTATGTTTGTGACGTTACCAGACCCACTCACACTAACGAGTCACGAAAACAAGAGGAAACTCCATTTCAATATCATCTAAAATGTATCAAAGATTTTGAGTAGATTTGGAGACTTTTCCTCCCCACGCTGCACTTTGTAGCAGGCAAAATAACTCCAGTTCAGACCAGAGAGCTCACGGACATTTCGTATGATTTGATTTGCAGTAGATGATCTAACTCCAGTAGATGAAGTAATCCATAGAAAATTTATATCAAAATCAGTACAAAGTGAATTCTAAACTTTGCAGCTTAGATAAGCTAGGAACGACTTCTTAATTGGTGATATGACCAAACAATGCTTGTAAATAACACAACAGGTAGACAATGTCGTCTTGAATTGCTGAATTGTTTAAGCAATTTCTACATATGGTGTGAGAGTGTTTTGAAATGTCCTAATCATAATCAATCACTATGTGTAAGTTTTTGAAACATATAAATATTAATCATAATCACTATGTGTAAGTGTTTTGAAACGTCCAAATACTAATTGAATGTTTAGAACTGAATTAAAATTGATATAAAAAACACTTTCTCATAATCAATCACTATGTATAAGTTTTTGAAACATATAAATATTAATCATAATCACTATGTGTAAGTGTTTTGAAACATCCAAATACTAATTGAATGTTTAGAACTGAATTAAAATTGATATAAAAAAAACTTTCTCTTAATGTCACTTTTTTTTCTTAATAACACTTCTCCTTGAGGTTAGGAACATTCTTTACCTATATCCCATGATATAGGATATTTATCATTTGAGATTAGGAATATGCATTACCTATATGCATGATATAGGATATGGAGTACATTTTAGTTTTATTGTTATTATTATAGTTTTTCTTTCTAACTTAATTTATTAGTGTTACAAGGATATAGAGTACATTTTATAGTATTATAGTTTTTCTCTTACGTTAATTTATTAATGTTACAATTAGATACATTTCCTTTTAATGTCAATGTTATTTTGTTATTTTCAATGCAATAAAAAAAATATTAGTAAAATGTAAAGTTTTTGAATTTTGGTTTTAAAATGTAAAGTTTCAGAATTTTGGTTTTGGGAAAATAAGGTTTTAATGGATACTTTGTTAGTTATGTATCTTATTGAATATTTGGGTTTGAGGTTTGGGGTTATAATCTCTTCAAAAATTCTTGAAGGAAGATCCCAAAATCAATTCAATTCAAAAGAGTTCTATAATTAAGTGTAATTACTTTGAAACTTGAGATTACCAATACTAGCTAATTACCATGAAAAATGAGAGAGTTTTTGGAGCTGGTTCAGACATGTAAAAGTCACTAAAGGCTCAAGAGAGGTAGGACTAGAAATTTAGTATCTTGGTTAAACCATTTTGGGATAGTGGAGGAGGTTTCCCTTCATGGTATTAATATTGTTAAAAAAATACCCCTAACGTATTCCACCTTAAACATCTTCTACCCCTAAGTTAATACGGATGGTGTGAGTAGTTGAAGTTAGGTATAATTTATTTGTACTAGTATTTTCATTTATAACTGCTAGATTGGTTTGACAAAAGTCTTTTTCTTTGTTTGCACGTTGACAAGCCCATAGAGGAGTAAAAGGATTGGAGCAAGGACACCCTAGCTATCTCATCTCCAACCATTTGATCGTTTAGTATGTGTTCTAACTACATCGGTAATTTCATAATTATTGTATGCTAACTAGGAGAAATATAGAGTGTTGTCTCTACTTTTTAATCTATTGTGATTGCACCCTAGTCATAGGTTATAGTCTATTGTTTTGTACCAGAAATGATGACTCCACTTAGGAATAACTCCTAGATTTATTCTTTGTAGGGTAATCCCTGTTACTTCTAGGAACCCTTTGTGATTTCTTTGGTCTATTGTTGGTGTGACTACTTACTACATCCTTTTTAGGCTAAAGTTCAAAACTTTTTCTAAAGTTTTCTTGGAAATTTCCTCCCCTAAATGAGAGACATCACTTGTTTCCCTTTGGGATCAGAGCTAGTACTTGTAACTTTCCCTTGATGAGAGTGTGATTATTCACAAATTTCCTTTCCCAAATGAGTGAGTGCCCCTTGGGGAGTGTTTTGTGCCTCCATGGGAGTGTTTGTTTCCTCCTAGGAAGTGGTTTTTTCCCTCCTCATCCCTATAATTGCGTATTTCTCTTAGGAAAGGAGTGAGTACTAGTGTGTTTCCTTTGATAAAATTTCATGTACTCACACTTTCCTTCACAAAAGGGGGGAGTGTCTCTTGAGAATTTGTTTTTCCAGCCTTCATCCATGTCTTTCTTGAGATTACCTCAACCATTTTGTTGTTTTTTTTTTGTAGATTATAAACGTGTACAATTAATTTACTGTAAAGAGATTGTTCATATAAACATAAAATATACAATGGCACACACATGCACATTACATGAGATTTTTACCATGGAAACCCAAACTGGGAAAACCAACAACATGTTTTAAGGCCACACTTCTAATATTATATTCATCATATCCTCATTGTTTACAATAAAATACATATATAGAATCTCGTGACATCCAAAACCCTTAATAAATTGACCCGAATTAGTCAACAAAACTAATTCCTTAACCTGAATTAGAAAACCATTGGTGAAACCCATGTGTTTAAAAACCACCAAAAATGGACGCAAAAAATAGCCAATTGTGACCCCAGGTATGAGGGGGATAGATCCCCCCTTCTAACCCCCTACGTCTCTAACACAACACAAACACTAGTTCTAATTATGCAAAGAATATAACACATACCCAACATTCTCCCACTTGTTGTTTTGTTTGCATACAGGGGGTTACAAGGTCACATAGTCAACAATCCAAGGAATCAATTCCCATAGAACCTATACACCAAGAGAACTTCTTAGTTCTCATATATATTTTTAATGAATCTGCAACATTCTTCAAAGTGTCCACCTTCATCGGTAACACTTTATTTTCTTCAACCATGTCTCTCACAAGGTGATATTGAGCATCAATATGATTTTTCTTTTAATGATAGGTCAGGTTCTTTACCGTGAAAATTGCACTATGATTGTCACAATTTCTCCTTGCATATTGTTGTACCAACCCAATACTTAAATACAATCTCTCTAACCATACTTCTCCCTTACTTGCATGAGTAGATTCCATGTATTTAACTTCTTGAGTTGAGAGTGCCACTACAGATTGTCTTTTTCTCATCCAACTGATTTCTCCTCCAAACAATTTAAATACATACCTTAATGTATATCTTCTATGATCAAGATATCCAGTCAAGTCTACATCAACAAACTCATGTGTGTCCAACACTCTGTCCAATCCTGGTCTTCCTTGGTAGAAAAATCCATAACTAGTAGTGCCACACAAATACTTAAAAAACCTCTTTACTATTGTTTAATGCTCCTTCCCTGGTTGTGACATATACCTACTCAAAAATCCAATGACATGTACAATGTACGGTCTAGTACAGACCATTGCATACATAAAAATACCAATTGCACTCGCATATGGGACATGGGATATGTCCTCTTCTTCTTCATGTTTCTTGGGAAACCGATCCATATATAACTTTACACCTATAGTAATAGGGCGCTTGATCAATTTACATTCCTTCATATTAAGCCTCTACAATATTGTTTTAACGTATTTCCTCCAAGTTATCTAGAGTTTCATGTTTTCCCAATCTCTTTTAATTTCCATGCCCAAAATCAAATTTGCAACACCAATATCCTTCATGTCAAATTTAGAGGACAATTAATTTTTCATATCCTGGATAATCTCCTTGTCATTTCCTATCAACAACATATCATCCACATATAAGAACAAATAAATAAAATGATCACTGATTAATTTGAAATACACATAATGATCCACTTTTGTCCCTCTGAAGCCATGTCCCAACATATAAGTATCAAATTTTTTATACCGAATCCTTGGTGATTTCTTTAATCCATACAGAGACTTTTTCAACCTACATACAAACTCTTTCTTTCCCTTCAAAACAAAGACTTGTGGTTGTTTCATGTAGATTTCTTCTTCCATATCCCCATGTAGGGATGTTGTATTCACATCCATTTTTTCTACTTCAAAATCAAGTGCATCAACAACAGATAAAATAAATATAATTGAATTTAATTTGGAAACAAGAGAAAAAATATCACCAAAGTCAATTCCCTCAACTAGAGAATAACCTTTTTCTACTAATTGATCCTTTTATTTCTCCACTTTTCCTTTTGCATTCAGCTTCTCCTTAAACACCCATTTCTTTCCAATGGGATTTCTTGTATTCGACAAATCCACTAGATCTTAAGCCTCATTCAAATCCAAAGTTGCCATTTATTCAACCATGGCCTTTTTCCAAAGTTTTCCATCCTCTCAATCCACTGCCTCCATAACAGTTCTAAGATCATCATCAGTAATATACAAATAAAAATTTGAACATAAATCATGTGGAGTATACCTTTCTGTTTTCCTTCTTTCTCGAATCAATCTCCTCAATACTGGAGTATGAGGATCTTCTTGTTGTTGTTGTTGTTTTTTTTTCTGTAGAGTCTGATTCATCATTTTGATTCATCATCCTTCAACTCAATCTCTACTTTCTCTGGTTCTTCCTTCCTTGGTAGAACTTCCTCTTTCACAACATCTTTGATTTCTCTAAATGCCACATATTGTCTATACATTTCCTTCTTAGTTTCTAGGTTCCAAATATTATAAACTTTCGGACCATCTTTATACCCAATAAAGATACAATTTTTATCTTTTTTATCTAGATTACTCTTGTTTTCTTTTGGAGCATGTACATAGGAATCACATCCTAAAACCCTCAGATGTGTGAGAGAGGGTTTCTTACTATTCTATACTTAGTGTGGCGTCTTGTCATCCAGTTTTGATGGGGGTGATTGATTGCCTAAGTAACATGTAGTATCCACTTCCTTTTCCCAAAATTATTATCCTAACCTAGCACCACTAAGAATACACCTTACTTTTTCCATCAGCGTCCTATTCATCCTTTTTGCAACCCCATTATATTGAGGGGTACATGGAGTATTCTTCGTCCTTAATATACCACACTTCTTATAGAACTCTTCGAATTCATTCTTTATAACTCTCCACCATTATCTATCCTCATCACCTTAATTATTTTCTCTATTTGATTCTCCACAAGAGTCTTAACCTCTTTAAACCTATCAAAGACTTCAGATTTCTTCTTAAGGAAATATATCCATGTATTTCTCGAGAAATCATCTATAAATGAGACATAGTACACATATTTTCCCAATGATGGAACTGACACATGTACAAACACATCAATTTGTACAAATTGTAAAATTACCTATTCCCTTGATGCACTAGAGGGTAATCTTATCTGATTCTACTACCCATATATAGAATGTTCACATAAATAAAAATCTAGAGAGACACTAGACATACCTTCAACCATACCTTTACCATGTAGTAGTTGAAGGCCCTTCTCTACGATATGATTGAGTCTTTGATTCCACAACATATTATTTTCACCAAATATTGTAAGATTTTTTCTTTGTTAGCTCTAATCTCAGGAACAATGGAATAATTGCACCCATCACTAATAGTTCTTCCTTGCAACTTACACAGAATTCCAAACTATACTCCCTTCAGTAACACCATTGCTCCTATAACCATCCTGCAGGTTTCTTTCTAAAACACTGTTTCTAACCCTGCATCATCCATTTTGATTATAAAAATAAAATTCCTGGCCAATCGTAGGATATGAAGAAAACCAGGGAGTGTTATAATCCTTCCATCTATGAGATTCGACTTAAATTTTCCTTGTCCTATGATTTTGGTCGTCGACTCATCACCTTGGAAAACATCACCTCCATCATACCTTTCATATTCATAGAACCACTCTCTCTAAGGAGTCATATGGAAGGATGGAACAGAGTCAACTAGCCATGCCTCATGATCTACATGTGTTCTTGAAGAAGCCAAGTACACACACCCTCCTTCTATGGAGGTGTTTTATTTTGTAGAAGGAGCATCATCAAATCCTTTCTCTCTCTCAACACTTTTGGATCTACAATGCTTCTTGTAGTGCCCTTATTTTCCACATCTCAATCATACCTTTACATAGTTTCTAAGAGATTTAGATCTCCCACTTCATGACTTAGATCTATTTCTTTTTTGGGAGCATCCTCTTGCAAATAATTCTTATGTTCTCTTTCCGTCCATGTTCTTCTGACTCATCTCCTTCAAAAATAAGGATAATAGCACATCATTGAAATTTAAAGTAGTTGTATTATACTACCTATGGATATAACTAGACTATCCCATGAGTATGTTAAAGAGCACAATAAACTAATACATTTTCCTTCATAAAAAATCTAAATATCAAAAGATAATAAATAACTTACTAATGTATTGAAGGAATTCACATGCTCTGTCATCGAGTCTCCATCTTTCATCCTCAGGTTACACAAATTATTCCACATGAACAGTTTATTTACCAATGACTTAGACTAATACAAAGTCCCCAATTTGTCTCATAATTCCTTGGTTGTAGCTTCCCTTGACACATTCAGTAATATTGAATCTTAGAGACATAGTTGCATTGTGCTACTCACCTTTCGATCCAAATATTTCAACTATTTTGTTGATGTTCATGTAGGTGTAGTACCTATATCCACCGCGATCCACTAATCTTTGTCTACCAACATATCTTCCATATTTAGTTTCCACAGCTCAAACAAAATTCCCATTAAATTTCTCTATCTCTACTTTCCAACTTCTCACCATTTATTTTCACCTAAGAATAAATATCGTATATCTCCCAATGTAACAAGGCTTATCACAGACCTGATGCAAACCCTTAGCCACAAAGGTGTCCCCTTGAAGCCAAAAATCTAGCTCTGATACCAAATGTAAAGTTTAACCTTGTACAATTAATTTACTGCAAGAATATTCTTAATAAAAACAAAAAATATGCAATGGAACACACACACATTATATAGAGATTTTTACCCTGGAAGCCCAAACCGAGAAAACCACCAACCTGTTTTAGAGTCGCACCTCTAATCTTATATTTATTGTATCTTCATTGTTTATAATAAAATACATATATAGGATCCTATGGCATCCAAAACCCCTAACCCATTGACCCAAATCAGTAAACAACCCTAATTCCTTAACCAGAATTGGAAAACCATCAATGAAAACTATTTTTTCAAAACCCACCAAAAACATACACAACAAATTGCCATTTTTTTTCGATTGCATTGTCCTTGAACCTCCACAACAAATTGCCATTTTTTTTCGATTGCATTGTCCTTGAACCTCCCCCCTCGTGTCTCGGGTAAGGTAATAAATCCCCCTCTAAACACCCCACACCTAACCCCACCTCGCGACACCATGTAACTAAACACTAGGTATAGTCGTGTGCAAATAATATAACACAAACCCAAGGTGTCTTCTTGCAATCAATAGCATTCTATTTCATGTTTTTTTGGTTTCATTGATCGTTGAAAAGATGACAAGAATTTAAAATAAAAAAGAACAAATAACATTTTTTTGTTTTCTTATTTTACTTTTGTCACAATCTAGGAAATATTTGTTCATGCTTTATGCTTGTTTGGAACTGAATACATTGAAGGATAAGTGTGAAGTTTTATTTTCAAGTGTTCTTATAAGTTTCATTTTGTAAGATTCACAAAACATCACCAATTGCGCTCTTGTACCTTTGAGTAATTAACAAACAACTAAAATGAACGTTAAACTTAAAGAGAACTAGACTTTTCTTTCAAGGAAAATACATAATAGTCTAGGTCTTAGGGACTTGGTATAACTTGGAGAGTAAACTCTCTAAGACTATCAAACAACAAATTAGAGTTTATCAAAGAGTGAGAAATTATAGAGAAGAAAAGAGCACTTGCTTAGAAAGCTCCTCTAACATAGGTGTGACGTGTCAATCATGAGGTCACATTAGGGTAAGTGAGGGTGATATCCCCTCCTTTGCTTGCTTTGGTGTATGTTGGATTGTTGTGTGAAAGGGGTTTCCAAGTACCATAGATCCTTTGGGTTTCAATGATTTTGGAAGCTTAAGGATTTGATACCCTACACATACGTGTGGTCTCGACCTTCAATTTTTCCGCCAGATCGTCGATTATGAATTAGTAACCTTAGTGGCTTTTTGTAGGTTCTAAAATAGGTGACTCAAGGGAAAATACTCATGGTACCTAAGAGATACACTTAATTTCCTTTGGATGGGCATCAAATCTTATATTAGAACATCTTTATTAATTCACTTGGAATTGACTCTAATTAAGGACATCATTATTTTTATTATTGCTATCTTTTGAAAATAATTATTCTTTCTATATTTAGTTATTGTTAATTTAGTATACTAGAGAGGATTAAAAAAAATTGATATTTCTAGGTGAAAAATAATTTATTTTATTATCTTATTTACCTTTTTTTTTTAATATAAAAAGAATCTTTATATTTCTGTATATGGAAAATAAAAGTACAGCTGCACTAGAGAGGGCCTTCCATAACAAAAAGTAGGTCCCTCTTCAATTAATATCTAGAAGCAGGCATGCAATGATATCATTATTGAGGAGCTGCCAGAACGGAAACCAACCACCTCATTGTTACAATTGAGAGAGTATACGGCATTAATGAGTTTAAAACATTCCACACAATCCCTTAGAGCTTCTACAAAAGTGGGGACAAAATCATATTTAAACAAAAAGAATCAAGCAAACATAAGACTAAACCAGGTGTACAAAAAAACCAGAGATCAAAGATCAAAACCCAACGAATGGGTTTCTGGGCTTCTCTGGATATTCCATATGTTCATTTCCCTTATCTACCTTTCCAACCGCAACTTTGGGATTTTCCTCATCCTATATCTAAATTGGGAAGACACATGGTCCTGGAGGGTTTGGGTGTTGGGATCCCTGTCTGAACCAAAATTTGATTCCAAACTACGAATGACAGAATAGATCAAATTTTCCATATAGGATTTTAATTTCCTAGAGGGTTCTTTCATTATCTCTTTTATCCTTGGCCACAGCCTAGGAAACCATATTTTTCACTACCCAATACATTTTAGCCAACTAGAAATACTTGGTTTCCCTAGTGCGAGTATATTTGGGATCGTCCACCCAATACTAAACTTCATTCACTATCTCTACATCAGAGGTTGAGAGTCGTGAATTCTTCACTACTTCCTCAATTTACACAACATACTACCTTTCCTTCTCCATATTCAGGTGCTTGAAGTGCATCCCAACCTTCCACGCTACTCGAGTCACCCTTGAACTAATTGTTGGTCCTTTTGAAGGAGGGTTCAAATTTCTTTCCTTTCTAAATTGATCCCTTTCTAGCCATGCCACTTGTGGTCTTTTCTCTAATTATCCCTGTTTCAACTACCTCAAAATTTGCATCCTAATTTTTCCTGCATTTAGTCTGGTCCCGAGCTCAACTTCCTACACTAAGTTGTAACAAACACCACGAAGGATTCATGACATATATCTTCAACCTCTACAACTTCCAATTCTCAGACACAACCTTCTTTCTATTCTTGGGACGTTGGGTCTTAACAAATTTATTTACCAACATGGAAGGCCCGTAGAGGGAAACATTACCAAAGTAATATCATCCTTTCATCCTTGTTATGGAACGTTTCATTATTCCTTTCACATGATTCACCCAGGAGGAGGTTGTTCATGTAATCCTTCCAACTTGATTCTCATAACTAACTTTACTACCTTGGTTATAAATCCCATTCTCCATATGAACCTTACGCATGCTCCCATTATTGTTTCTCACCTTCCTATGATGTCGTTACTCTACGTTGATCTACATTGAAAGGCCCCATCCCATCTATTATCACGTTGATGTATTGATCAACTTACTACATGAGAAGCCTCGACGCATCCCTCAGTCCCCTATAGTACTCATAAAATCACTACACAAAATTAGTTTGGTTGATATGATAAATGAACCCTTCTTTGGGATGATCCCTCCCGACCTGGAGTGTTCCCACAACATCATGATCGAAAAATGTTTCCCATGTCTCATCATGAGTCCTATTGGTTTGTTCTGTTTCACCAGCTGAGTCACTATCTCTCATCCTCACAACTACTGTCCTAGTACCTTTCTCTTGCTCCCCACTTGTTAGCTCCTCCTCATCCTTACTCATCATGTGTTGCCTCATGTCGATTTCATTTAATCCCATGGCTTCCTACCAAGTGGTTTGGTCAATGGGGTCCCCCAGCTTTCACCTTATCAATTAGGTCTTCTATTGGATTCCTAAGTTGGCGAAGTAGTATGCCACTGAGTTGGCACTCCTTCGCACCCGGGATGGGATTATCGCCTGTAATTGTTGAATTATGTTAGTGACCCGAGAGAAACCATGAGATAATCTCCAATTTGTGGATATTTTTTCTACATTGGATCCCTCTCTAAGTGATGAAGGAGCATTGCTCCACCTCAGTAGTGCACCAGCTATTTAGCACATCCACGCGCATTCAAGGAGGGGAGAGGCACCAACCCTCTCATTTTTACCTCATTTTTAAATTTCAAATGTAAAATTAAATGCAATTAAATGTTGAAATCATGGAAGAGACAAGTTGATTCCTTTGTACAGGCAGTAGATGAAGTCGCCTTTATTAGGATTTATTTTTACAAATCTCGAGCATCGGCTCAGATCTGAGAAAGTAAATGTTCATTCATTGCAATTAAGCGTGCGTAGATAGGCATTTTAATTGTGATAGGATGTCACTAAGATAGCTTGGAGGGAAAGCTCATCGATCCCCTCATGTATAAATATTTTTATGATATGCCCAATAGAGGCTACTGAATGTTGAGAGAAAATCATTGTAAGCCAAGGAGAGAGTCGAGACTCAGTTGCAGTCCGAGCTCACACATTGTAATTGTTGTTCTGACACTAATACAAAAGAACAGATTTCACTGTGTATGGATCCCTTTGTGGTGAATGTTTGTTTATGAACATCATTTGTGTTTATATGAATGTATGTTGTAGATGTGTATGAATAGCTTCCATCTGCAGGGTGAAGATAGATTTCACTATCTATTTGAGATTTGTTGAGTTTTTTTGGGTTCTTTAGGTTGTGCAAGGAGTGCACAACAAAGTCTTGAAACTATGTAGCCATCGCAAGGAGTGCACATCTAAACTATTTCGAGTTAGAGAAGAACATGTTAGGAGGACACACTAGAACATTTACAGACTCAAGAGGATCCTCAAGGTTGTTGAATACCTTGGAGGAGAGATTGTGCAGAGAAGGCACAAAGAGACATGGTTACTGAGTACCCTCGAGAAAGGCCTACATAGGAGTAATCGTAGCACAAAGTTATTGAGGGCTCTATAGAGATCTGTCGGGAGGGAATTGAGCGGGTTCAAGTGTGTATAGGTGAACTCTATTTTAATTTATGAGAAGAGGAGTGTCAAGGATAAGACACTCACAGAGTTACCGAATGCTCGGTAAGCTCAGCAAGGGGTGCTTTGAGGAGGTGAAAAGAGTGCACATGACCAACACACTCTGAAGTGTTGGAGAAGTTGAAGGAATGAGAGTTGTTGAACACTTTGGGGGAAGAATCTATACAAGGTGTGGATTGATCAGTCACAAGGAGAACTTATTTTGAGTTCAAAAATCTCAGGAGGATGAGCACAGAGCGTTCGAGGTGAGCACTAGAAAACCCTTTAGAGGAAGTAGAAGGGAGAGTCCCTTAAAATGTGAGTGATTTCAAATCTCGGGAGGAGGAGAAACAACTGGCATGAGATTAGTTGTAGGAGAATATATGGACCATTGAATTCCACGTCTAGACACCCAAAGGAGCACGCAAAGAGGAGGAACAAATCCTAGCCATCGGATCTAAGCGCGAAGGATCGAAAGCCATGAGACCCACGTAAGGTGCATGATCCTTAAACCATATGAAAGTGCACAATAGAGTGGGATAGTAGAACTCCCAAACTCTTGAATCCAGTCGAGACTGTCCATCGTCTAGGTTGACAGGTGGTGGAGAATCACCGAAGGACCGAAACCCTCAAGCAGATCTAATCCATCCGTTGCTCGACAGATCTGGGTTGTCCATCCATGGGATGAGTGTCAGCAGAGAGAGAAGGGTTCATAGGAGAAGAACTTAGGGGAAAAGGAGTGTTAATACGTTCGAATATCCCTAAGGCTAGAGTCCCAAGCGGATCACAGTCGTTAATTGTGGGAGAGACGTGAACTATAGATCTAGTCTCAGGTAAATTTGTTGATTCAAAGATTGGGAAAAAGGGAGATCGCAAAATATCTGAAGTGAAGAGTCATGAAGGGAGATGGTCATGGTCAGAGTCAATGGTTGCATGAAGAAATAGGGGCCTAGCAGGAGGAGATAGCACCCACTAGCTTAAAAGTGCTAGGGGCATTAGGAAGAGGTCCTACGGGTTACATATGACATGCGCCTAAGGAGAGAAAAGAGCCTATGTAGAATTGGTTTGGGGTTAGCAGAGTCCCGAAGAGCTGATCAATCTCAGATATTTGAACGATCCTAGACCGAGCGGGCACGCAACCCCCAGGAGGGGAGGGGGGGCTGCATAAAGTGGTACTAGAACCTGAATTTGTTTTCAGGTGGTGGGGAGTAGACAAGGAAAGTATTCTAAAACCATGAAGTGGTCTCAGAGCCTGAATTTGTATTCAAGTAGTGGAGAGTAGACAAATAAATTAGTCAAATACCACCAAGTGGTATCAGAGAAGAAATTTACTTGCAGACAGTAGGCAAAGGAAAGAGAAGACAAATTGACAACATAAAAGAGTATTAAGAGCTTGATTTTTCTTGCAGATAGCAGGCAAAGGGAAGAACAAATAGAGTGTGATGCTCTGTAAATATTGTTGCAAGGTGTGCAACAAATAGTAGACAACTAGGTGGCATGTAGCAAAATATGGAGGTGCTCTCATTTGAAGGGTAACCAATAGACTTGTCAGGAGGGCAGGCAGAGGAGAAAAATGGCTACTGAATTTCATCGATGTGGTCAAGGTAAGGACTGCCAGCACAAAAGCAAAGGAGAAATGGATAATAGCTCAATGAAATCAGAGAAGAAATGGACAAGATAGCGCTAAAGATGAAGCAAGAGACAAAGGTACACTGGAGGTATGAATGGCATATGAAAAGGAAATCAAAGTGGCTCGTTCATAAGTCATTGGCTAGAAGATGACAATAGATAATGAGGAGATGGATGAGGGAAATTGAAACCCTCAGTGACACAGAGGAGGATCAGGTTTTCATTTGCGAGCCAGAAGTTGGAGAAACCCTTAGTGATGAGGAGAATAGATCAAGCAGAGATATCGTAGAATGCCAAGAGGGAAGTGGTGAAATTTCAAATTTCCAGGAGGGAAATGGAGTGAGATCATTTGGAGATCACATAGACTGTCAGGAGGGAAGAGGAGAAGTCCCAATTTTCCAGGTAGGAGAGGGAGAAGAGATGGACTTAGCTAAGAGTTCATATCAACAAGGAGTGTTGATGGAGGAGGATCAGAGGTGTGTTCTGATCATTGGGGGGATTCAAATATTCCTGCCAATTAACCCAACAGAGGCTAGTGCACAAATTTTAGGTGCAGTAGAAGAGAAAGGACAACTAGTTGTGAGTATTAGAGAGGAGGAGAAGGAAAGATATTGAAGTCTTCCCCGACAGAAGAAGAAGCACATGTAGTTAAGATGATCACTCCATGGGAGAAGGAGTTAGAGATGATGGATAATTGGTTGAATAATCCAGAACCAGAATATGGCTACCAGGAGATAGTCATGAGGATTGGAGGAGAAGAACATTCAGAGGAATGGCTCAGAAATTTCAGCTAGGAAGTTGAATAGGAGATGACATCTCAGCATGGACTTTGTTGATATGTACAAAGAATTTAAATCCCTAGAGAGAAGGGTGATAGTGCAAAGTCAGCACATCCAAAAGGAAAAGTTGGAAACAGACGAAGGAGCATACCAGTGCGAGGAGCAGTTGGAGGAAGTTGGGAGTGTACTAGCAAGAGAACTGGCAGAAGGAAATCTATCAGAGGAGATAGATGAGCAACAACTCAGTGATGAGACTGCAGAACTGGAGTCTACAATAGGGTGGCAAGCTAAGGACATAGGAGGTAAAAAAAACATAGAGGATCAAGATGATCTACCCTTTGATGTATATAAAGAAGAGGAGTTGCAGCCTAGAAGACTAAATAAAGAAAGGCGGCCAATAGAGCAGCTGGAATAGGTGATTCAGGAGATAAGGAGGCTTATTTTGAGGTCAACAGAGGAGATTTCCAGCAAGAGGAAGTTGAATAGAGGAGTACCTACAAGAGTAGCGGGGAAGCAACAACAACATATCAGAGGAGTAGGAGGACAACTCCAAAGGAGAGTTTGGGATCCAGGAGGATTTCAACAACGGAGGAGAGGAGCTCATGAGAAAGAGCTCATTATTTTCCCAGCGGTGGAGTATGATGCAGGAGCATCACTCCACCTCAGTAATGCACCAACTATTTATCATATACAAGTGCATTGAAGGAGGGGAGAGGCATCATCCCTCTCATTTTTACCTCATTTTTAAATTTCAAATGTAAAATTAAATGCAATTAAATGATGAAAGGATGGAAGATCCAAGTCGATGCCTTTGTACAAGAAGTAGATGGAGTCATCTTTATTAGGCTTGAGTTGTACAAATCTCAAGCATCACCTCAGATATGAGAATGTAAATGTTCATTCATTGTAATTAAGCCTTAGTAGATAGGCATTTTAATTGTGATAGGATGTCACTAACATAACTTGGAGGGAACTCTTGTCGAGCCCCTCATGTGTAAATATTTGTATGATATGCCTAGTAGAGGTTGTTGAAGGTTGATATAAAACCATTGTAAGCTAAGGAGAGAGTCAAGAATCAATTGCAATCCGAGATCATGCAATGTAATTGATATTCTGACATTAATACAAAAGAACAGATTTCATTGTTTATGAATCCCTTTGTGGTGAATGTTTGTTTATGATCATCATTTGTGTTTATATGAATGTATGTTGTACATGTGTAGGAATAGTTTCCATCCACAGGGTGAAGATAGATTCCACTATGTTTTTTAGAGTTGTTGAGTTGTTCTGGATTCTTTAGGCTATGCATGACAGAGTCTTGAAACTCTATACCCAGCACAAGGAGTGCACATCTGAACTCTTTCAAGTCAGAGAAGAACATGACAGGGGGGAACACAAAACAATTTATTGACTCAAGAAGATCCTCAAGGTTATTGAATACCTTGGAGGAGATATTGTGCAGAGAAGGAACAGAGATATAGGGTTACTGGATACCTTGGAGGAAATCCTGCGCAGGAGTAAGTGTAGCATAGAGTTATTGAGGGCTATGTAGATCTCTGCTACGAGGGCATTGAGAAGGTGCAAGTTTGTACATGTGAACTCTGTTTTAAGTTCTAAGAGGAGGAGTGTCAAGGAGAAGACACTCCCATAGTTATTGAACGCTCTGTAAGCTCAACAAGGAGTACTTTGAGTAGGTGCAAAGAATGCACAGGACCAACACACTCTGAAGTGTTGGAGAAGTTGAAGGAAACAGAGTTGTTGAACACTCTGGGGAAAGAAGCTCTGCAAGGTGTGCATTGAGTAGGCACAAGGCATGCATAGGATAACTTATTTCGATTTCAAAAAGATTAGGAGGATGAGTGAATAGCGTGCTAGGTGAGCACCATAAATTCCCTTAGAGGAATTAGAAAGGTGAGTCCCTTAGAAGGTGAGTTATTTAAAATCTCGGGCGAAGGAGGAATAGTCGAACTTAGATCAGCTCCAGGAAAATATATGGACCGTTGAATTCCATGTCCATACATATAAAGTATCACACAAAGAGGAGGAACAAATCCTAGCCATCAGATCTAAGCACGAAGGATCGACACCCGTCAAATCTAGGTAAGGTGAACGAGCCTTAAACCCTTTGAAAGTGCATAAGAGAGCATGATAACAGAAGTATAGAAGTCCCAAAGTGAGTCAGTATCATCCATCATCCAGGTTTACAGGTGGTGGAGAATCGCCAAAAGACTGAAACCCTCGAGCAGATCTGAGCCATCCATTGCTCGATAGATCTGGGTCATCCATCTAGGGGGTAAGTGTAATTAGAGAGAGAATGGTTTGGAAGAGAAGAAATTCAGGGGAAAAGAGTGTTAAGATGTTCGGAGCTCCTGAAGGCCAGAGTCTGAAGCGGATCACAATCGTTGACTATGGGAGAGACGTGGACCATAGATCTGGTCCCGGGTAAATTCATTAATTCAGAGATCGAAAAAAAGGGAGTAAGTTGCTCACAAAATATCTAAAGCACATAGTTGTGAAGGGAGTTGGCCACGGTCAGAGTCAGTGGTAATAGGAATAAAGAGGGGCCTAGCGGGAGGATCTAGCACCCGTCAGCTTAACGTGCCAAGGGATTTAGTAAGAAGTCTTGTGGGTTACATATGACCTGTGTCCGAGGAGAGAAAGGGGCATGTGTAGAATTGATTTGGGGCTAGCAGGGTCCCAAAGAGTTGATCCAGCACAGAGGTTTGAACAATCCTAGACCAAGAGGTCGTATAACACCCAGGAGAGGAGGGGGGGATGCATCACTAAGAAACTTTAGATACGTTATGATAAGGAGAGAGTCACCTTCCACAAATAGACTCATTATTCCCTAGTTTTTGGACTTGTTAAGGCCTACGATGAGACCTTCTGGTTTCCCTCCATTATTGGAGTTATATCCCAGTTTACTGCTGAACATGGACAAAACTACTCCTTCCAAATCTCTCAGGGTACCCCCCGCTCCATATTTCCTAGGGTTATCCTTGGATCCATTGTCTAAATTTATCTTTATAGTTCCTTTTTTTGGTGGCTTCCATGCTTGGTTTCTATTTCCTATTTTGCAAGAAGGAGATTTATTTTCTTGTTGGAAGGCTAGTTCTAGGTTCCACCATCTAAAAATGTCTTCTTCCTCCACATGAAGAATTTATTATTTTGACGACCAGGTACTTGAAGCTATAGATTCTTACACATTTTCTTTAATTTTGTTCCACGCAAACATGGTTGAAAGAGGATTTTGTTTAACGATTATTTTGTTTCTTTCTTTCCATAGGTTCCACATCACTATCCATGGAAATATCTCCCATGTTTTATTTAGGATGGGTTTTTTGAATGGTTATACTAACCAATCATTGATCATGCTCGTTGGGTCATCTCTGTCTCCCTTGGCTCTATGGAAAAACATTGCCCCATTATCCCAGATCCTTCTCACTTCTCCATAGGTACAAAAGAGGTGGTTGAGGGTTTCCTCATCCTCTCTACATAACATGCATATGGAGGGCCATTTATACCCTTTACTTCTTATTTTATCCCATGTCAACACTTTCCTAGAGAGGATCAACCACAAAAAGGTTGCAATTTTGGACCAAATCCCTGGTTTCCATATGCACTTCGAGTCCTTTATCTTGTTCGCCTTTGACAAATTCACTACTTTAAAGTAGGCGTATTTTACTTTAAAGGTCCCCTCACCTTTGCTTCCCCAATGAATAATATCCGAACCTTTTTTAATTATGATCTATCTAAGATAGAGCTCTCCTCCAATAAGATTCCTGACCTCTGTTTCCAAAGGAACTGCCCAGTCTCCCAGGTCTTTCCAAGTTCTGTCATATTTTGAGTTTGGGGAGCCTGAATTGTTCCAATACTGAAGGACCAAGGTCCATCCTTTTTGCATCATGGATTTTCTATCTCGTTCCATCTCTTCTTGGCTTACTAGGATTGGGAATTGTTCAGAGACATTGTCCCATAAAAGGGTCGCCCCACCATTATGCACTTCACAAAAGTTATCTCTTTGAACTAGCTCTCTATTCTCCTAGGTGGTATTCCATATGAGGGAACCGGGTCGATTCCCATTTATGAGGATGATATCATGTATATCCACCTTCATGGCATATTTGTTTTTCCATACTTTAGCCCAAAATTCCTTGGGTTTTTTTATCCACCTACATGATCTAGGTGGGTATTGGTGGCCACCCACCTATTCCAACTGGATCATCTTGAAAGCTTTTAGTACAACACGTTTCTCTGTAATGATGTCATTTCTTTGTAATTGTGGGTTATACACTTCTAGGGTTGTCCTTAATCCCTCCACAACATCTAGGTGAATATTGGTGGCCACCCACCTATTCCAATTGTCTTATTTTGAAATTTTTCATATCAGTTCATCTTTATGTACTTCCAGGGCCATTTTAGGGCCCTAAACAATGGTTTTATGGCTTGATATAATAAAAATGTAGAGAGATTCAAATTTTGACGGCACAATGTGTATTCCTTGAAAAGACCTTTCCAATAGGATATCACATGCCTAAAACTAAGGTTGTATGCAAAAGTTACGACCCCGAGAAGTTGAGGTACTAGCTTACCCATCATGGCCCACATAATGTTTGGTGTTTCATATCCTAGGGTTATGTTTTTGAATGTCTATGGTTTTGGCATTCATGAGTAATGTTAAAAAGGATTTTGGAGCCTCATTGTAATCATTATGCTCAGATGGATGCGTGTAGTAGCCACATCTCTTCTCAGAGATAACTACCACCATTTGAGAAAGTTGTTTCAATTCTATAGTTTTACAATTTAAACCTATTTTCTTTATTCAATATAAGTTATTGTTCACTGGATATTTGTTGTTGTTCTCCGTTTCTCCGTGTTATGGTATTCAATCTGTTATTCATTTCGTTCCACTCATAAATATGGATCAGTGGTATCAGAGTGATATTCTCTTCATTTGTTTTTCTTTGTGCATGTCCCCAACAAGATCTGGGTACAAGAATATGGGACTCAAACCATTCGATCCTTTGCAAGATCAACCACACTGAACCCGACCAAAAATCATGGGGGACGAGAAGAAAGATGATGGAGCAGGAGATCCTTTTAAACTATTGTTTGAGGAAGCCCTTGCACGACAAAGGAATGAGATGATCAACAAATTTTCACAGATCCTTCAAAGGATGCCCACAGGGGATGCATCTTCATCAAGAGGCCACGCAACCCCCTTCAAGGTACAAGCAAATTTTGATATTCCATTATTTGAAGGAATCGTAGATGCAGATGTTGTATATAAATGGTTGAATCTACTTGAAGGGTATTTTTCTGTGCAAAATTTTTCTGATAGGGAAAATATTACTTTTTCACTCCTCAAGGCCATCCCCCATTTTAAGGAATGGTGGGATACGTACTCTAATAAAAGGTCCATAGAGGAATCTACAATATTTTTGGTCGCCCCCACCTGAGATTCCTTCAAGGATGCCATTAAATAACAATACTACCTTGTTGGAACCTACAAGGACCAATACACAATATGGACCATGTTGCATCAAGAAGGGACCAAACAGTACCATATTTCAGAAATATTTTACATACTTTGCACACCAAATTTGGTATCAAAGACTATGAATGAAATATGGTGCTCAAATACCATGGTTTTCTGCACAGATACATTCAAAATGAAATGGAGTTTCTAGACATCGCATCATTAGGTGTGACTTATAGATATGTTGTCAATATCGAGAAAAAATTTAAGAAGAAGAGGGGGGATTTTGGATCTGAAAATTCCTCATAGTTGAAGTAGGGAAAAGGTAGTCCCAACCGACCAAACAAGGGACAGAGAAAATATGGACACTCTCAGGACAACCAGTCCAAGCCGCAACTAAAGGAGGGTAATGAGAAGTCGAAGAAAGACACGGGAAAGTGGTGTGAATACCACTTTCCCTTGAAACAGATCATCGATGTCGAACTAAGTGTTGTTGTCGCTACCACCAAAGTCCAACCAAGAGAACCAAAAGAGCTAGAGGAAGGGGAATGCCTCTTTCACTCACAGATGGGGGTAAATGGGGCTCCGCTGCATTTCATTGTCAATAGCGGAAGTCAAAAGAACCTGATCTCAGCAGAGGTCGTCAAGCGGTTGGACTTGTCGATAACACTACACCCGCAACCCTACACCATTGGATGGCTTCTACAAGGAAGATATCTCCACGTTAGCCAACAGTGTCATCTTCCCTACAACATCAAGCCCTTCAAACATGAGGCATTGTGTTATATTTCTCCCCTTGAAGTTTATGATGTTCATTTAGGCTAGCCATATTTGTGGAAGCGACATGTTTTGTATGAGTTTATACCCTGCAATATTATTATTACTTTGGGTAGACAATTGTATAGGATACCAGAGGTAGCACTGCCTACCGTTATTTATTTAATCTATGCTAAGCAATGCAGTAAGGTCATTTCACAGATCAGGAAGTTCATCTTCTTTGTGATCCATACTCACAGTAATAAGAAGGTCGCCAGCACATCTATGACCTCTACACAAAGCATCAATTTGCAACAAAAGAAAGTGGACGAGATCGTGGAAGAGTACAGAGACATATTCTCCTCACCCACCAAGGTACCGATGTAATTCCAAGCAAAGAATCTAATTGATCTAACCCTCGGTGCACCACTACCTAAAGGACCATTCTATCATCCCTTGCTGATGGAAAATGATGAAATGAAGCGCCAGATCCAAGAGTTGCTTCAAAAGGGGAACATTCGACCTATATCCTCCCCTTGCAGAAGCCTGATTGTGTTGGTGCAGAAGAAATATGGGACCTCCTCTGCATTGATTAAATACCATTAAACAAAATCATAGTTAGGAACCGAGATCCAATTCCCTGAATTGATGGCCTTCTTGAACAACTTAATGGGGAAACTTTCTTCAACAATATTGACCTAAATTTTGGCTACCATTAGGCTCCCATCGAATCGACTAATGTATGGAAGACACATTTCAAATATAAAGAAGGTCTCTTAGAATGGTTGGTTATGCCCTTTGTCTTAACAAATGCACCAACAAATTTCATGAGATTGATGGATGATGTATTGAGACCCTTCACCAACTCTTTTGTGGTGGTATATCTGGATGAAATCATCATCTTCAGTAGAACTTCGGAGGAGCACATGTATCATATTCAATAGGTTTTGAGAACTTGATGACAACACAAGCTATATGCCAACTTGGAAAAATGCTCCTTTGGCATGAGAAAAGTCCAATACTCAGGCTACATTGTTGATGAGCATGGGGTACATGTGGATCCAGCTAATATCCAAGTCATACATGGCTAGCTATCTCCAACCACACTAACCGAGTTTCAGATATTCTTGGTACTTGCCAACTTCTACCGAAGTTTCATGTTGGGATTCTACCATATTACATGGGCCCTCAACCACGTAACCAAGGGAGGTGGAAAGGAAAATTTTGCATGGGGGCAGGCACAACAACAAACATTTTTTGATCTAAACAATCACTTATGCTCAGATCTAGTACTCTCCTTACCTGATATGCAACAACCATTCAATATTGATACCAGTGCCTCCAACTATGTTGTAGGCACAGTTCTCACTCAACTCAGTCATCCAGTAGCATACCATAGTGAGACACTCTCGGATACTGTCTGGAAATACCCCACCTATGACAAAGAAATGTATTTCATTTTGAAAGCCTATTGTCAATGGAAACATTACATTCTGGGAAAGGAGACAATCATCCAAACTGATCAGAAGCCTCTGCAGGTCATACAGGCACATGGGAGGTTGCAGAACGACCGCCATCGAAAGTGGTCAACATACCTGTAGCAGTTCCATCTCAACATCAAGTAAAAAAAAGGGAGCACAAATCATGTCATTGGCTGCCTCAGTCGTCCTCCCATTGTTGCACTCACCACAATTTTCTCTTCTTATGGTCATCAGGCATATAAGTGGGACAACCTCTATCAGCATGACCTTGAATTCACCACCACCTATCATCTCTTGGGTATAGGTGAAAATGTCACCAATTTTCACATTCAGGATGGAATATTATGCCATCTCATCCACCTCTGTGTTCCCACAAGCAAGTGTGAAAAGATTATTTGGGAGGATCACTACAGTTGGATGGAAAGACATTTTGGCGTGGAGAAAATTGTGGTCTTTCTAAAAACCCATTTTTATTGGCCAAAATTCTGGTAATACGTCATCAAGTATATCATATCTTTCACTTCCTATGTCATTTCCAAGACATCCATCAAGAAGAAAGCTTATACACCCCTCTTCCTACCCTCGAGAGGCCTTGGGAATCCATCTCGATGGATTACATGTCTGGCCTTCCGTCCACCAAGCATGACAATAATTGTGTATTTGTGGTGGTTGATCGATTTTTGAAGATGGTGATTCTCACATCCTGCAAGAAGAGCATCACAACGACAAATACTTCCAAGCTCTTATTCGAATGGGTGTGGGTCCATTTTGCGACACCATATACCATCACCTCAGATCAGGACAACAGGTTTCTCAACACATTTTGGTCGAGTCTCTGGCCATTGTTGGACACCAAGCTCACTAAATCCACTGCTTTCCACCACCAAATCGATGGCCAGACATAGGTCTTCAATCATATGATTTTCCACATTGTGTGCATGTATAACTCTAAGAATCCATGTACATGGGATGAGAGTCTTCCCTATGTTCAACACAAATACAACATGGCTCTTCATAGCTCCACTGGCCATAGCCCATTCCAGGTGGGGTTGGTATTCCAACCCTTGGGTCCCATTGATGTTGCACTACCTCTTACAACCACACAAGCATAATATTCCTATGTTTAGTCTAAGGCCAAAAAATCCACTAGATTCATTATGTGGATTCAACACATCTGCCAACAAGCCCATAAGATTTTGCAAAAATCAAATGCTAAGTATAAGTAGTTCCATGATCAACACCGGGTACCACACCAATTTTAGGTGGGAGATAAGGTATAGTTACATTTGTAGAAAGATCACCTTATAGGGTCCCATCGGAAGCTTTTCCCACTTAAATATGGGTCTTACACTATCACCAAGGCTTGGGAATCAATTCTTTCGATATCAACACTCCACCCTTCATTGGCTTGCACCCAATGTTCAAAGAGGACCTCCTTCAACCATATTTTCCACCATTGTTGGACACCTCAAAGATCTCAAAAAAGTTGACACCAATAGAGTTCAACCTTGACAGCATGAAACATGTGTCCACTAATTAGATAGTGGACATATAGGTCATGGACACTCACCAGCAGAGGATCCAACGTTATCGGGTTGTCAAGGCAGGGAAACTTATGCACCAAGGCAAGTGGTTCACCTGAAGAAACATTCAACAAAATTTTCCTCACCTGATGGGGGAACTCAACACAATGGAGACCATTGCTTCCTAAGGGGGGAGGACTTATCCAGGTGGATATTGGTGGCCACCCACCTATTCCAACTAGCTCATCCTGACAGTTTTTAGTTCAACACATTTCTCTGTAATAATGACATTTCTTTTTAATTGCGGGTTTTGCACTTCTAGGGATGTCCTGAATCCCTACACAACAAATATATGGATATTGGTGGCCTCCCACCTATTCAAACTGTCTTATTTTGAAAATTTTCATATAAGTACATCATTATGTACTTCCATGACCGTTTTGGGGCCCTAAACAATGGTTTTTGTTTTGGATTGTGTTATTGGATAAATCGGTAGGTACGGACACTAGTTAATCTCCCTAGATCCACCTAGATCTAGAACAAAACACACTAGAACATGATTCTTTTCTTAAGTTTTAAATATTGATTTTACTAACTAAATAGGGATAGGTGACATAATGTTTAAACGCCTCTTCCTCTCACCATCACCATCCTAGCTCCATTCCAACACTCATACAATGATGATCCTACAAAAGAACACAACCAACCAAAGTGAAAGTAATAGCATAAACTCAATATAAACCTATGTATGTGATCAACGAATCATACAATAAAACACAACAAGACTTATAGGAAATAATCATATTATTGTATCATATTAAATGTGAAATAGAGATTACAACCATGGCCTTGATGTCGTAAGGTCCCTTCCAACTATCCTTTGTTCCCCACACACTTCCACTCCAAGAATTCTAAGAGAATAGATCTGATAATATTCACAATCTATCTTGAAAAAATGGCTCATCTAGCCAAGCTAACAATCTCCAAAGCTCAATCCAATCCAAGCTCCAAAATCAAAAGCTCAAAAGCTAATCTCATCCAAGCCAACTTTCTCCATGAGATATCCTCTCCTTTTATAAGTAGAATACGATAAGGTGAGGAGGTTAGGATGATACCACCAAATCATGAAAGCGAGTAAGATCCAAACCATTCGGATGCCACCTCACCATTGAAGTTTCTCCTTCTAGAAGCATAGAGAAGATGCTCATTTTTCCCACGTATGATCATTCTCGCACCCTGCTTATAGAGCAACCTTCGAACCTCTTGCAACCCAGCTATGGTGCAGCCTATGAGAATCAGGCATTCTCGCACCTTATCCATAGTGCAACATGCAAAAATCATCTTTAATAGGGTTTTCATAAAGGAAAATGCAACTTCTTTTCTCGGGAAAAGTTCTTCTCCCTTCTTTCTTCAGGAACTCAGGCTACTAACCCCTCTAAAGAAAACATATAGTTTTACATCACTAACATTCATAGGGATGACGAAAATAATGTGTAACAGAGAGCCCGCCAAAGTATGGAGTTAGAACAGAGTGATAGTTGAAATACTTTGTCGAGTGTGTGTAGGGAACAAGGAACTGTCGGTCGGAAACCTGCCAACAAACAAGGAAATATAGTACAATAATATATCATCACTGAGGTAGGCATTCCTATACTCAGAATAAAAATGATTCAGATCATAAATGTCGACATGCGAAGATCCATGTCAAGTAAGACAAGTCATGGCCACCAAACATACATTGTGGATCCATGCCAATATGACTCAAATCTGAACATAGCCACCAAAAATACACTGTGGATGTATGTGTTAAAGACTCAAATTTGAACATAGCCACTAGGCATACAATGTGGATCTATGCAACAGTACAAACTAAATATACTCCAACGCAACCTGAATCTATCAGAAAAGATCCAGGGTCTTCATCTCCAACACTCTATAGTATGAATCTAACCATGTGAATACATGTGTCGAAGTCAAACATGGTAGAAACGACTTTATTATCGGTAAATGATGAGAACCATTAACAAGTTCGAGGTAAATCACCATTAATGTCAATGACTCCCAATGTACTCTAGTACAATCCAACGAATGTGAGTTAATGAGATGAAGTCAAACACTCGGTGGAATCTCCCGATCAGGGGTCAATAATGAAAACCCATTGTCGAAAGCAAGGAAACCTGCCATTGAGGCATGCAAGTTCCAAGGTACCAATTGGTTTCTAAGTCTAATTCCTAGATAATGAGTTGAAGTCGATAGGAAAAGACTCGTCACAGGAGGGCTTTAATGTATCCCACACCAATGACATGGAACAAGTAACAAGATTTGATGTAGATAAGAGTAACAAGTGATTCAGGAATGAATCAGGGATGGCTGACACAATACAAGGCTTAAGGACTGCATAAATGGCTGACGCAATAGAAGGATTTCCGAGTTGAACTTATTTTTTGAACATATTGACGACACGACAACTGTCTTGGAAAAACTGACTCAACAAAAGGGATCATAGACAAATTTGTAATCTTATAAAGGAGTATGATCAAGAGACAAGAGTATTTTCCAACCTAGATGCAAGGTGAGTGAAAGGGTGTCATGTTCAAAAGCAACTCTTCGATGGAATACAGGTTTAGACACATTTCTTTCCCAATTTTTCCCCCACCATTTCTGGCGAGTATCTCTTTATTTTTACACAAGCTTGAGGAGGATAACATATGCTTGAAATGTAAGCACATCCTTTGGATGAGTCCCTCAGAGTATGTTTAACGAACCCTAAGAAGGAGTGGTTCGGTCCCATAAGGTCCTTTCGATGTTTGTTTAATGAGTCCAAAGATAGAAAACTTGGGGGTTTTTCATGTTTTTAGAGTCTGAAAAACACTTAAAGAGAAATCTCCCAGTTCCTTTTTCCTAACATGGTATGATGAGACCAAAAAAGAGATAAACTATCGCTCAACAGACATTTTCTTCAAATACTTTAACGAGCGTGAAAAGAACAAGGTCGCTCGGTAATCTTTTTATATTTAGAGAGTCTAAAAAGAGCTTAAAGGGGACTCCAGGGGTTTCCTTCTTCGTGTAACCTTTATGAGTCTGAAAAGTAATAAAATTTTACTTGGTTACATTCTCATTGATTTATGAGCACGAGAAAGAACAAAGACTAAGCTCGGTAAATTATTCTCATTTATTTACGAGCATGAGAAAGAACAAAGACTAAGCTCGGGATTGTTTTCATTTTTACGCAAGCTTTAAAACAAAACAAAACTATGATTGGGATAGATTTTATTTTTACACAAGCTTAAAAATTAAACAAAACTTTGCTTGGACCTAGTTTCATTTTTACACAAGCATGAACCAGAGGAAACTATGCTTGAGGTAGGTGGTTTCCTTTTTACACAAGCTTGAACCAAAATTAAAAACTATGCTTGAACTTCCCAACACATTATCCACGAATTCGCATGGTTGGTACTTAGCCTCCAGCTTAAGAAGCTAGCATCTCAACTTCAACATGAATTCCAAAGGTTGAGGCAAATGCCCCCCAAGCTTCATTTCATCCAACTGTAAAGGAGAATGAAAGGAAGCTTCAAATACTAGACGAAGGACTTGACTCAAATAGAGAGGGGGAAAACTATTTCATTTTTTAACGATCTTGACACAGAAACAAGAACTATGATTGTAACCTTTGTTTCATTTTTTAACGAGGTTTCCACAGAGACGCAAAACTATCCTCGGAAGTGGTTTCATTTTTTAACGAACTTGAAATTAGAAAACTATGCTCAATAACCTCTGTTTCATTTTTTAACGAGGTTGCCTCAGAGACACAAAAAACTATCCTCAATGTCTTCTTGATCATGGATTCCAAGAGGACAATGCTCCAGAAGGACACCATGTC
>SNQJ01S0018469.1:86272-100935 GCA_010110895.2 Picea sitchensis | reverse complement strand
GCAGTGTGGTCCATTTGGTATACAAGTCGTCATAACTTTCGACAGGGTAGTATTGTTCCTTAATAACATCCCTGAAGGATTCCCAGGTGTTCGTGACTGTAAATAATGAGGGTTACTCTGTTTCCTTTTGCTCATAGAAAGTTTCCCACCAATCTTTGACATGGGGAACGACTTTGAGGAGCAAAAAAGTAATTTTTTCTCTATTTGAAAAGTTATGGATAGAAAAATACCCTTCTAGTAGATTCAACCACTTGTCTACAGCATCCGCGTCTATCTGACCTTCAAATATAGGAATATCGAAGTTGATTTGTACCTTGAAGGGGGCGATGCCTCCGCTCGAGGAAGATGCGTCGCTTGTTGGTAGTCGCTGAAGGATTTGCGCAAAACTATCCATCATCTCGTTCCTCTGTTGCGTGAGGGATTCCTCAAGTAACATTTTGAAAGGATCTCCTGTCCCGTCATCTTTATTTTCTCCTGCCATGAGAGGTCATTTGGGCATGCGAGAGCTTTTGTCCTCAAGAGAAACAAGTTTGAGACCCAATTCTTTGTACCCCGACCTCGTTGGGGACATGCATTAAGACGACAAGGAGTAGACCGCTTTGATACCACTGATCCAGATTTTATGAGCAGAACGAAATGAATACAGATTATTAAAAGATGCTTAACACAGAATAACAGAGATACAATAAAACTGGTTTTCTATTCAATAAGGAAATAAGCTGAAACTGTAACATGCAGCGGAAAACAAGCTTGCTGGAATGGTGGCGACTTATCTCTGAGAAGATATGTGACTGCTGCGATCATTCACAAGAAGATCATTACAATGAGGCTCTGAAGGCCTTTTTACAATAAACAGGAATGTCAAAAACCCTAGAAATCCAAGAACCTAACCCTAGGAGATGAAGCGCCAAAAGTCATGTGGGCCCCGTTTGGGTAAGTTAGTCGGTCAGCTTCCCGGGGTCGTAACTTTTGCTTACGATATCTGTTTTAGGCACACGATAGCCCGTTGGAAAGGTTTATCTGAGGAAAGGTTTGACTGTGCCGATCTCTAAAAATGTTGTTTAGGGCCTCAAAACGACCCCGCAAGTCAGGGACCTGAATACTAGGAAAAAAACTGCCAAACTGGAAAACTGCCAAAATGAACCAGTTGGAATAGGTGGGAGGCCACCGACATCCATATGGATCACTCCCTACATTAGAAAATCAACTATTTATTAAAAATGAAGATTTAGAAATGTTTTGTTGCTTTAGTTCACTGTTATTTATATTTATTAGGTACATTTTAAGTTCTTTAAAGATATGCTATTATTAATTTGAATCATATTGTTATTACTCTTATTAATTACTAACATCATTATTATTACTATATTGGTGGATGGTAGGGATCCAACTTGTACTTATCTTCAACCCACCATCTATATGTACGTTGTGAGGATACTACTCAATCTTGATAGCCAAACCCCTCTTTGAATAATAATCAATTTTAACAATAATCTTAGTGTTTTCTCCAAGCAAATGTGATACTTCATTTTGTATGAATGCTCAACCAAAGCCAACAATTGGTGGCGGTCATGAATAATGTTAAAATTATGTTCTCTAACCTAATATTCATTGAGCACATGCTTCGTTAATGTAAGATTTTTCGTAGGAACAATGAATTCTATATACTCCTTTTTTTTTTTTTTTGACATGGTCAATAATATCCTTAACAAGTTTCTACATCTATTTTATGTGTGTTTGAAGGACCAAATATTGTATTTCTTTTCTTTTTAAACATACTAAAATGATGAGAAATCCTTAAATAGTCCTAACCATGCTTAAATCTCTTATGGCACTAACTGATATTTCAGACTAAATTAATTTATAGCATTAATGGATAAGAATAAGTAAATTAAAGTCAACCAAAATAATTTTTGTAAAGAGTCTATGCCAATGTATTTGACAAAGAATTCAAATATCCAACTTCTTTTGATGAAGTTGCCTTAATTCAGAAAGAAAAAGGAAACTAGTCAATGACCCTTGTTCAAGTTAAGTATTGCCATGGTTATGCATATATCCTATTAAACATGTAACAATGATTTTTCTATTGATTTATACCAAATAAAAATAAAAGGCTTGATGCCATTTCATACATCATACTATTTGGAGAAAGTACCAATGCATCCTCGTAATTAATATTATACAAAAAAATATCCCTATAATTATAGAGATAAGAAAAGCACCTGCCCAAATGCGGTATTTACTTCTTCATATTAAAAATGAGCACAACAAGAGAATAAGAAACAAACACATAAATATACACAAGAGAGATTTACCCTAAAAACCCTTTACTGTGAAAACCAACACAAAAGATGTATATTAATACCTTGGCCAATCTAGTCAAGCCAACCAAGTAACATGCCACTTAAGGAATCTTACAATGGAATATACCAAGTCTTTAAATAGGCTTCATCACATCAAATACCATGGGAGAATATCATGCTCTACTCAATATCACGGGCCCATAAAATTCCTATGGTAAACCCATTATTGACCGAATCAAGGAAACATTAAGTTGCTTTTGACTAGGTCAATATTATCCCAACATTCCCACCTTTAAAATTGAATTTGGATAAACACCTACCCTCCTAAAAGTTTATTAATTAGGATTACAACATGCCCCCTTTAATTTTATCACTTAGATATACATCTAGACCTTACACTCGTGAACCATAAAATCAGGGTATGCACACCTAAACAAGGTATTACATTTGTATTCCCATTTACATGTGATTAACTCCAACTCCACAAAAAATTCTCACCACTACATGTTGTTCGAAAACAAAGGTATTCCAACAAATCATGAACACCTTTAGTAATCACTCACTCAACCAGATCAAAGATCGACACACTGATGCTTTTACGTGGTAAAATCCCTGTGGGGAAACATCCAACCCCCCCAACAAACATGGCCATTTGGAGAAATTTATTAATGCAAAAGAAAAAGAGTACACAAATATTTACAAGAGAGTTTCTCACAATCAATTATCGACAAATTACCCTCCATGTTTTTAAAATAGAGATCATGGACCAATAAGGTGTTAAGCCATAAATCAATGTAATCGTTAAGATCGAGGAGAATATGAACTGTCAGATCGCTCAATGTCGGGAATATATTGTGACCATCAGATTATCTAACTACAAATGCATACTAAAGAAACACACTTTTACTTAACGACACATTATACCAAGTTGATCTTAACTAACTCCTAAGGGTCTAAATATCCTAAGATCCCCACTTAAGAACAACTTGGGATATGATTGAAGGATTTACAAAGGTGACGCAATAATATAAGGAAGGAGGCATTAGAGATTATCCCCCCTTAATGGAAACTTCTTGAACTCATAACATAGACTAAAGTTTGGAAAAATTCACTTCTGTAAAAGACTTTGTGAAAATTTTAACAACTTGATCTTCTGTAGGGAAAAAGAGCACTTCAATAACTTGATCTTGAATCAAGTTTATCATGAAGTGCATGTGTAGCTCGATGTGTTTGCTGCATTGATGTTGAACTGGATCTTTGGTGAACTTGATGGCAATCTAATTGTCCCATCAGATGGTTATCAAATGTTGTTGCTAGAATCGAAACTCTAAAAGGATTTGTCAAATCCATAAGGCTTATTGACTTGCATTAACCACTGCTCGATACTCTACTTATGCTAAAGAAATAACAATAGCCTATTGTTTCTTACAATCCCAAGTGAAAAGTCTTGAACCAAGGATGAAAACATAACCTGTAGTAGACTTTTGATCACCAGGATCACTGAACCAATTTGAATCAATAAAATCAACTGATAAAGGAGCCTATCTTAAGCTATAATGTATCTCAAACTGAAATCTACCCATGACACACCAAAGTATACTTTTAGCTGCTTTCCAATGCCTTTCATGGGGTGTTTTTATATAATGTCGACCGAGAAACAAGACCAAAAACAAAGGAAATATCAGGAGGAGTATGAGTCAAATATAACATGATACCAACTAAATGACGGTAAAAAGTGACATCAACTTTAGGAGAAGTACAAGTGGCAGTGAGTTTGATTTCACACTGGAAGGGAGAAGGGGCTAGTTTATAATCTTCCATGTGAAAGCAACGAAGAAGGTCACACGCATACTTATACTGGGAAAGAAAAATTCCTTCCTTGGTTTGCAAAACTTGGAGGCCAAGGAAATAGTGCAAATAGCCCAAGTCGGTCATTTCAAATTTCTTCTTAAGGTTGGTTTTCACATGGATTAAATTTTTTGGGTCACTACCAGTGAGGATAAGGTCATCAACATAAGGAACAAGGATTATGAGATGGATTCCTCCTTTCTTGGTATAGACATTAGTGTTAGAATGACATCTAGAAAAGCCAATATCAAGAAGAAAGCATCCCATTTTGGCATACCAAGCTCGTGGAGATTGCTTAATACCATAAAAATATTTATTAAGGCGAAAAGCAAGGATGGAGTCATTTTGGAAATAACCAGGAGGTTGTTCCATGTAGATTTATTCTTGCAAATCCCCATGCAATAAGGCAGATTTAACATCCATCTGATGGACCTCCCATTTATGTGAGGCAACAAGGGAAAGAACATGATGGATGCAATTCATTTTGGATACACAGGCAAAGGTTTCATTATATTCAATGCCTTCAACTTGAGAGAATCCTTTGGAAATTAATTGGGCCTTGCGTCTTTCAACACTTCCATCTAATGCATACTTAGTTTTACACATCTATTTATATCTGACAAGTTTTCTTCCTTTTGGAAGAGGTAAAAGATCTCAAGTATCGTTTTCCATTAAAGAACAACACTCTTCATTCATTGTTGTATCCTAATATAGATGACCTAAATATTCTACAAATGTTTCTGGATCACGAGTCTCTAAAACTTGAACCAAAAGAGAAGAGGCTCGCTGGAACTGTAAACGTGTCTGACGCTGATATGAAGGATCACCGACAAGATCACCAACTACTTCTCGAGTTGAAAAAACCCATCAAGGAAGCTGTGGTGTTGGTGCAGGTTCATGTTCAATGGACTCATATAGATGAAAGTGAGTAGGTAGAGATGGATTTTCATCTTCATTGTCATCATCTGAAGAAGAAGAAACTAGAATAGAAACATAGATGGCACAAATGTCGAAGATGGATCGCATGCCGAAGAATGCACAAACGCCAAATTAGGCTCACAGGAYAAGAGATTTCATCAAATTTAACATCTMTTTTAATAATAATTTCATTATAATGAGGTTGAAGAAGTCTGTAACCTTTGACATCTTTAGAATATCCAACAAAAATACACTTCTCACTTTTAGCCTATAAAKCTTTCCTTTTCTCATAAGGAATGTGAGCTCATGCTACACTACCAAATACATGGAAGTGTCTTACATCTAGATTAATTTTATACAATGCTTCTTTTGGTGTTATATTTTTTAGAGCCTTTGTGGGAGTGAGATTTACTATGTARATTGCACAATTAATGACTTTTTCCCAATAATTAAGACTTAATCCCTTAGATTGGATCATGTAATTAGCCATTTCTTTTAATGTGCGATTCTTTCTCTTGGAAACACCATTTTGATGTGGTGTATGTGGAACAATGTGTTTCATTTGGATGCCTTGTGCAGTGTAGTAACTTGTTAAATTGTTGTTCACATATTTGCCTCCATTATTTGTTCTTAACCTTTGAAGTTGATGTCTAGATTGTTTTTCAGCAAGGGCCTTGTAAGCCAAAAAATTCTCAAAAACTTCGCTCTTAAGTTTAAATAAGTAAACCCAAGTGCATATGGAGAAGCATCAATGAAAGTTAAGAAATACTTGCACCCAAAAAAGAAGGAGAATAAAGCAAACCACACAAGTTGTTGGAATACTGAGAGGGTGGGTGAATTGATATGATCACTTTTACCACAATATATAAACTTCAATCTTATCAACAATATATCATCAATGATTGCATTCAATATATCATGAACATATAAACATAAGCAACATCACATCAAATACACAATACACCATGATTTACATCGAAACCCAAATGGGAGAAAACCATTGAATTCTTTCTTATATATTGTCAAGAATACATTCATTGGAAGCACCAAATTCCCAATTCTCCAGCTGCAACTGAAAGGAGGCCAAGACCCCCTATTTATTGGATCCAACCTGAAGGAAGCTACAACTCCCTGAATTCTCTGGATCCAACTAGAAGGAGGCTATAACCCCCTTATTCTCAGGCTCCAACCTGAATGAATCTCCAACTCCCTGAGTTTCCCGACACCAACCGAAAGGAGGATACAACCCCCTTTCCTTGCCCTGTCCTGTCGCCCTGAAATATAAATGTAGACAACCTATCACTACCACTGAATCAATCAACCTGTTACCTGTCAACCTATCACAATATCCAACCTATCACTGTATCCAACCAGATCCTCTCACATAAATCATATACCAAGGACACCTCTTAACTAGATGTCCAACATCACCAACACATTCCTCTCCCAAGAATGTATCAATACCACCAACATACCATCAAAATATATGTGTCTCAACCAAGTACCAAAGCATGTACCAAACCATCAATCACAACCTGTACCACAACAAGTGCATCAACCATGAACCAACACCTGTACCATGTACCTCAACTATCAACGATGTACATCAACATCATGCCAAGTATCATACCATGTACCAACAATGTATCTCAACCATATACCATATCATTCAATCATTCCATACACCATATACCATAAGATATATCAACCAAGTACCATCAATGGTGTACCTCAAACAATTACCAAGATCACCAAGACATGCACCTCATACATATACCAATGCCTCAACAAGATACCGAATTGATGATCATCAACATGTAGCCAAGATGTATCTCAAACCATGTGTCAACATCCATAAACTATGTACCAAGAGATACCATCAAACATGTGCCATATCACTCATATACCATACAACAAACCATATGCCAAGTATCCAAGATATGACTCTCATAATGTATCATACCATCACCAAGGTGTACCATGCATAATCACTACCATGACATGCCTTAAGCATGTACCATAAGCCTCAAAACTAACACATAAGCATACTTCTGATCCTAAAGACACCATGTTGTATCATATAACAAATGACTAAACCAACATGGGCATCAACAAACTGGTACACGCATCACTTCTCAACCTTTCACATATCCATGACTTGCTCCTCTACTGGCCGAGAATATCCATGCTTTCCTCCACTACAACACGTGTACATCCACGCCCTGCTGACCTATAACCCACATATTTCTTTGATTCTCTATTCATTCACATTTTCCTTCACTAAACCCTTCGTATGTCCATGCTTCTATGATTCTKCAACTCATGGATGTACACRCTCTTCCTTCACTACTACTCACGGATAACCTTAGGAAAACCCTAGAAYAATAAGCTCAAATTCATCCCTTCAACTCCTGCACTTTCTCTCTTCATTGAACTTCRTCGYGTCAGACCCARTGCTTCAGATATGTCAATAGTACCTGCCCATAACAATTTAAAACATAGATATTCAATGTGCTCAATTAGGTGTAAATGGGAGTCTCTTGATCTCTTATTTATACTTCCCAAGTGCCTTCCTTTAGGGGCTAGCTTGTAACTGTTTTACCCAATTTCCTTATTTTAGGGATAACCCACACTTTCTTGTTGCAACCAATTTACCCTTAATTAAATTCTTGTTGCAACTAATCTACCCTTAATGAATGACCTGTAACTGCTTGTTGACTTGTTGACCTTCTAGGGGCTTCTAGATCATTCTTCAGGGTACTCCAACTTTACAAGACCATAACTCCTTAACCGTGAGGAACCACGTGGCATACCACATATCATCAGAAACGRAATGACAAGTACTATCCATATATGAATGTATTACCTACATTCACACTGTCGTTCATGTCCTTATTCCCATAACCATACATCTGGGGCTTCTTGTAGGCTTTTTCAAATGCACCCATCACACCTGTCGACACCAACCACTCTTGTTGACATTAATGAAAACTAACTCACCATCAATCTCGATTGCAACTTTGGGGTATCTTGAAAACTCTAAGGGTGACATCAATGAGAACCAACTATCCAAACAAACTGTCCAACACAAGTCACTGTGAATAAGATGCAAAGGGGTCGAGGTGTGCCAAGAGGAACATTTGTCAAAAATGTCTTGATGATGTTTTTTGAGAACACAACCAACACAAACACCATCTCTGCAAGAAACAAGAGGAATACCAATCACCATCTATTGATTACATAGTTGTTGCAGTGAGAGATAGTTTAGATGACCAAACCACTCATGCCAAAGTTTGCTCAAGTCATCTCTATGAGAAACAAAAACTGATGGAAAAGATGATGATCCAAAGTTGTCAATCTTGTATAACCTGGTAATATCATCAATAATTTCTGTTGCAAGAACATGCTTAGGATATTTTAGATCATTGATTACAACTTGGTGATGTGAAACTCTATGGTTTTACCTTCACTTGAATGAGTGATTTGATACACTGATAGAAGGTTGCAGGAAAGACTTGGAAAAAATAATACATCTTTGAAATGACCATTATCTACTTGAACTATTCCAGACCCTACAACACTAAGAGATCTATCATTACCAACAAATATTTTATTGGTGTTACATTCATTAAGAGCAAAAAATATGGCTTTATCCTTAGCCATATGATAATATACTCCGGAATCAATAAACCACTCATCAAAACAAGAAGTATAAGTTGCATTGAAGGATAAACCAAAAGTAGAAAGTGCATGTCCATGAGAAGAAGAAGAAGAAGAAGAAGAAGAATCAATATTGATGTTGTGCTTCTTCATCACTGCTTCTAAGGATTCCATCTTTTTAAAACGTTTATACTCCACATGACCATCTTTCCCACAAAAGTTGTAATGTCTATCACCAGTCTTCTTACTTTTAGATTTTTCTCCTTTGTCACCATTAGCAGCGAAAGCTGGCTGGGAGGGTTTGGGACCCTTGTTTTTCTTGTTGTTGTGGTGAGGATGTTGCTTCTTGGGATTCTTGAGTTTATACTTCTTCTGGGCCACTAAGGCTTTGTTGTAGGTACTTTCTGTGTTGATCATTCCAAGTTGCACAAGTTTATCTTGCTCTCTAATCAAAGCATTAAAAAAAGACTCAAGAGTGGGATATTTATAGGCACTAGCTAGAGCATCTCTAGTGGCATAAAAGGTATATACAAAGTCAAAATATGCATTACCAAGATTATAAATAATAATATAGATGCATTGATCTTCCTTTAGATCTATTTTGTAGTGTATACAAATAAATATAAGTGTTTTGAAATTAGATAAATAAAATTCAATGCAAGAAAAATCATTAGGACTTAGAGTCATTAACTGATTTTCTATCTGGTGGGCCCAAATAATATCATGTTTACCAAAAACAACTTCAAGCTTAGTCCAAGCTACATCAGGAGCATCAATTCCTTGAAGGTTAAACCTTAAATCAGGAGAGATGGACATTCCAATTAGTCCACGTGCTTCGTGACTTTGATTAGCCCATTTTACTTTCTTTTCATCATCCCTGGGTTCTAGTTCATTTCCCAAGGTAATATGGTACAATCCTTTACTTCTTAATACATACTCCATATGTGATTTCCATGAGAAGTAGTTGGTACTAGTAAGAAAAATATCACTGGGAGATGCCATATTAAAATGTGCAGAAAAATTTGAAACTTATGGTCTGGATGGAAATATCTTGAAAAAATAGGCTGTTTAAAAAAGAAAAGCAACATTGAAAATAGACTTTGGATGTGAAATTTATGCCCTTTTGAAAAAAGGCATAAATAATAACCAAAGAACCATGTGGCAAGTAGAACTTGATTCACATGGTGATACTCCTCCTTGTAATAACCTCACTTTTACAAATAAGTTGCTTATGAAGTTACCCACTTTTATAGAATATGCGGGGATCACTTTTACAATGAAGTTACTTTATAAATGAAAGTTGCATGCAAAATAAATAACTTAAAATAAAATATTAAAGCTACTTATAGTGATTCACTTTTATAATTTACGTGAAATAAACTTTACAATGAATGCATGAACTTAAAAAAAAAGTAACAAAAACGAGACATGTACTACAAGACCTCTTACTTAATAAAGCAATTTTTAACCAAGTGAGCTGGTGCAAAATACATTATATTGTTAATAAGGAGGATTGGGGTTGTTGTTGTGGTGGTGGTGGTGGAATATGACCTTCGAGTGAGTGCTCATAAAAAAATCTTTTCACACAAGAAAAACATTTCACTTCTTGACGACAAAAAGGTTTAGATCTCAGTTAGCTTACACAAAAAATGCAAGTTTTCCCTCTGTTTTTGATTTATCGAGATCACATAGAGCGCACAAACAAGAGCATATAGAGACATGAAAACCCTTTCTACTCTGTTTCTGATTTTTCAATATCGCATATAGCGTAGGGAAAACAACATATGCAAATCGAAAAGAGTAGCAACATGGAAATAAAAATAATAAAACTGAAATATTATCTCTGTAAAAATTTAAAAGGGTGTATTCAGGCTTTAGACCTCTAGATATGACTGAAATGACAATATCTTGGGTAAAAAAAAACCTTTTTGAGTGAAACGAAAGGTGTCCTTAACTAAAAAAATCTCTACGGATGCAATGAAACAATCCTCTCAGCCTAGAAATATATGGAAATGGAAGAAACCAAATGTACGACAACACGACTTCACGATCTCGATGTACAACGAGAGTGGGTCTTCAAATTGCTTTGATACCATGTTCAAAAACACATGTATTCCAATAGAGGATGAACACCTTCAGTAACCACTCACTGAACTAGGTCAAATATCAACATACCAATGTTTTTACATGGTAAAACCCCTATGGGGAAACATCCACGACCCCAACCAACGTGGCCACTTGGAGCAATTTATTAATGCAAGATAAAAAAATTACAAAGAAATTTACAAGAGAGTTTCTCACAATCAATCATCAACAACTGAACCTCCATGATCTTTAAATAGAGATCATGGACCAATTGGGTGTTAAGCCACAAATTAATGTAGTCATTAAGATCAAGGAGAATATGAACCGTTAGATCACTCTATGTCGGGAACATATCATGACTTTCAGATTACCTAACTACAAATGCATACTAAAGAAACACACGTTTACTTAACGACACATTAGACCAAGTTGATCTTAACTAACTCCTAAGTGTCTAAATATCCATTTTTAGACACATGTTTGAGCATGATATGATGCTATGAAACATCAACCATTTTCATTTCTCACATCCGTCTTGCTCCAAATACACCTTATATGAACTGACCACTTCTTCATCCTCTCTCAACAATTTATTGTGTCATTAACCATGACTCATAAACCCATGAATCACTACATTTTGTGCCTCTAATGTTCAAAAAGCAAATAAAACTGATGTATATCTTAACCAATATACCTCCAATGTTTAATACAAAAGCCTTGCCAACGTTTTCTTTCAAGACAAAAGTATACCCAAGAGGAATCCAATTGTTTCTTCCATTTCAAGCCTACAAATCAAAGACAAATAACATGTCTATAAATCATAGCAACATTAACCGATTAACCCTTGAACAACAAGCCAAGTATGCAAACATAGTATATGCCTTTACATGGATTTCTCATTGTCTCTTTTAGCCACCACATTCACTACTTCCAAGACCTAGATTCTCAAGCATCAAGAAAGAAAACAAAACATAAGAAACCACTAAAGGCATGGACCAATACCACACATCATGCACTAGCGAGCTCACCCGAGCCTTATTAGGTATGTGCTCTATACCGAGATATGCATAAAATGGAATGCTCCTTTGCAATGATCTCTCTCTAAGCCACACCTTTCAAAACTAGTGAAAGCATGCCACTGTCCACCATTAAAAATAATAGCCTATTTGGATTCCGATGCAACACTATGAGCATGCCGCATTTGTATATCTCAATAGATCTATCATGGCCACCATGAATTTTCCAATCATATCATATTCTTCTCCATGATTAAGGTAATTCCATGATCATAGCCATACACAACAAATTTCCATGGGTAACAAATACAAATTGCAGCATCGTTTCACTCTAGCTAGACACTAGCAACATTAGCACATTCTAGATCACTTCAACACACACTAACTTTTTCACTTGATGCAGTTGGGTCACACACTCAATTCTATATCTAATCCACATGTTTTCCATTACTATACTTAGGTGAATCACATATCACATAGTAGAACCAACACACACCAACAATTCACTAGATTATCCATACAATCACTACCGTTTGACTTGCATCATTCAACAAATCCATGGACCTCCATTTGCACCAATATATCAATATCCTCATAGGTTTTTCCATCACTATCTAGTGACCTCTATATGAAACTAACACCCATAGCTCCAACAACATCGAAACTCACAAAGAAATACACATTGGCACATTTAGATAACACATACCACAAAGGAACAAAACTAGTACTATTTACTTTTAGTAGTGTGATCCAAGATAAACTAGGTATATGCACATGGAAGGAGACTTTTCCATATACATATCAACATTTACATGAATATAGCCAATAGTTTATACTCAATAAGACACCATCAATACACTTCAATATATATTATGGTCATATACAATATGTTTCCTTAACAAATCTACGTAGGTATTACTTGAACTTGACAGATCTACATATTTTCAACAACTCCATCTTTTCCAGTGCCTTCGGGGATTTTTTTTTCATCATGACTATGAAACAACTTCTCTAGTAAAGACAATGTAGTCCATCATGCTATCCAATAAATCCCTTATCACATCAAACTTTAGATCAACGGATTTACAAGCTCACTCTCCATGGCTCTCAACATAATACCACTCTCATTAGAAAGTATAGGTCAATCTAGCTGTAATACCATATTAAAAATGAGAAAAAACTGAGAAGCAAAATAAAACACACAAATCCACATGAGAGATTACCCTGGAAACTTTAATGGGAAAACCAACACCAATATCTATTAGTACCTTGGCCAATATGACCAAAGAACATGATGTTTGAGGCATTTTACAATGGAATATACCAAGCCTTTAGATAGGCTTCATCACATCAAATATAACGAGTGAATATCATGCACTATTCAATACCATGGGCCCTTAAACTACCTATTGTAAACCTATTATGGATCAAATCAAGGTTAAACTAGTCTTGACAAAGTAAAGATTAACCCATCAATTCAACACAAGGTAAAAGACCTAGATAAATAATCATCCCTAGATATAAAGGCACTTGTCAAAATACAATTATCGACCCAATAATTAGTTTTTCAAAATATAGTATCAAGTCAAAATCCTTTATTTAATACTATCTACATTGGTCATTTAATGACATAAATCATTGTTGAAATTTTAAACATGTGAGCTCTATTCATCTATTCAAATTCTTGCTAAACCATGTTTCTTCCCTTATGAAAAACTAGAAACTTTATGGTAAAGCTATAATCAAATTGGCGTATCATTTATTGTACATTAGATGATTTCCTTTTTATATATTCCAAGTAATGGAAAATGTTTTAACCTTTGAAAACAAGCAGGTGGTCCACCTCATAGATGATTCTTTCTAAGCTATGAAATGCATAAATTGCAAGATAGTTTGTTTGTTCGATCTTACAAATTAACCCCACCTCATAGATGATTCTTTCTAAACTATGAAATGCATAAATTGCAAGATAGTTTGTTTGTTTGATCTTACAAATTAACCCTGGTTCACAAAATATACATTATCTATAAAAGAAACATTCAAACAAAATTTTTGGAGAATGTGAATAATCACATAGGATCTAAAACTTGAAGACATGGGTGGTGTAATGAAAGTTGTCTTCATTTGAAAATATAAGTAAGGACTAGGCCAATCTAACTAACCCATAATAGAAGACATGCAAATAGGAGGATATTTATGTGATAAAAATGAAAGTATGCAAGACTTCAGTTCCATCGGTAAAACAAACAATAAATGAGTGGAAAACTAGCCTAATCTATTATTCACGTCTATAGATTTTATTATAGAGGCATTAGCATAACTAATAATCACTAATGGAACTATAAAAGTTCATTATCACAAGAAAAAGATTAAGAAGAATATAGTTCAATTATAATGATGAATTCTTGGTATCTTTTGTTTGCAAATAGACAATGATTAAAGAATTGCATTTAATAATGGTATACATTAAACAAAAAAAAACCATTACATTGTCTATTTAGTCAATTATGTAAAAATCTAGCCAACAATCATTTCATTATGAATAAACATCATTTTTGACTCAAACTATTTAGTCAATTATGTAAAAATCTAGCCAATAATCATTTCATTATGAATAAACATCATTTTTGACTCAAACTATTGACAAAATAATCACACCCATCCATCTATTTAATTGGTTCTCTAAACATCATAATGCTTCTCAAACACCATCTAAAAATAAGTCACACAAATGCCTACAAATAACAAACATAATTTATCTCATAGACATACCTAACAAGGTAAGCTAACACAATTTATCTCATAGACATACCTAACAAGGTAAGCTAGTTAC